>BHDV01033553.1:0-34288 GCA_005406045.1 Adoxophyes honmai | reverse complement strand
TTTGCTCAACCAGCGGGCTGAAGTTTTGGCTATCGATTTGTTCGGTCCATTACCGGCAGGAGACCAGGGGGAGAGATGGATACTCCTTGTCGAGGACACAGCCACGCGTTGGGTAGAGTTGTTTGCTCTCAAAGAAGCCACGGCTGAAGCATGTGCTCGAGTGCTCATTGAAGAGTACTTCATGCGTTATGGTCTGCCTCGTAGGATTATTTCAGATAACGGAGTCCAGTTTGTGTCATCAGTGATGCGCCAGTGCATGTCCGTTCTGGACATCAAGCAGAACCTCGTGCCATTGTATCATCCAGAGGCGAATCCTGCAGAACGCAAAAATCGCGATTTGAAAGCGATGCTGGCACAACTCGTGGAAGAAGACCACACTTCTTGGCCAAAGAAGTTGCCCGTGATCCGTTTCGCCTTGAATAGTTCGCGATGCCGCACTACAGGCAAGTCACCGGCGTTCTTAACATTTGGCCGAGAACTGCGGTCACCCACAGAGGTCACTCACGACCACCGTGCCATCTTAGGTAAGGATAACTTTATCCCACAAATAACTCCATATCTCAGGCAATTCCTGAATTCACTATCCGGTGTTCGCGAACGAGTGGAGATCCAGCAGGATAAAGCTAAGCAGTATGCAGATACATCTCGCCGACCTGCTGATGAATACCAGGTTGGTGACTTAGTACTCCTTAAGTCGCATCTGCTAAGTAATGCATCCAAGGACCTTACCGCAAAATTTCTTCCTCGCCGCGATGGTCCATACCAAATTATAAAAAAGGTTAGTCCCACTTCGTACACCATCGCAAGCACCGACCAACCAGATATTACTTTAGGGAGATATCATACCCAAGACCTTACCCGCTATCAGGGTAACGGTGATTCACTTCCGAAACCTGTCGTTCCTAAGAGGAACCGCGGACGCCCAGCTAAGGCTGTCAGAGTGCTAGACCAGGAACGAGGGCGTTCTCCAGGTCTAGAGGGGGAGCATATAGCAAACCATCGTATGACCCACGTGCGGGCGTCCCGCGGGCTGTTACCAGCTCGCTACAGGTCGGAGTAGCGCGCCCGATATTGGTGCCTCGCTCGCACACCACGCGGCTCCCCGCCGCCGCCTTCCTTCCGATGCGACGCGAGAGTTTTCGTTGCGCAAGTAGTTGCCACCGGACCACGGTGCGAACGGCTTTATTTACAATCTCTTGCGCGCGCGCTACTCCGCACTGAGTCATACCTCAACGTATTGTTTTGTGTGTATTTCATAAACTATTGTGCTTGTTGTGTACTTACGTACTTAGGGTAAAAAAAGTTATACTACATAAGACCCTGTTTGAACTTTCCATTATACCAAGTCACTGAAATCTCTACGCGTTTCCTTTATCTACTCGACAACCCCTCATAAACTTCGTCCAAAACCCCACTTAGTCAACATTGCCATTTCGACCACATTCTCACTTCGTCCTCTTTCCACTTCGTCAACATCCCCATTTCGTCCAAATTCCCACTTCGTCAACATTCCCATTTCGTCCATATTGTCACTCCGTCCACAATGGGAATGTGGACCAAATGAGAATGCAGACGAATTGGGTGCGGACGAAATGAGATTTTGGACGAAGTAGGAATATGGACGAAATAGGAATATTGACAAAATGGGAAGTGGACAAACTGGGAATTGATAGCGGACGAAGTGGGATTTTGGACGAAATAGGAATGTGAACGAAATGGGAATGTGGACCAAGTGAACCTAAATGAAATTCGCGACCCTTCTTCCCGGTACTTTGAATTAAAACTATACAATGTGTAGGAACAACAATGCGTACTAGTTGACCTTTTTTTTTTTTACTCAATCGTGAAACCCCTCGCGAAACCCTTGCAGATGTTTTACAACCCTAGGGAGTCGCGATTTCAAGATTGAAAAGCACTTACTTTAACTATTGAGAAGTCCTGCGCAAACGACAGTCTATCCGCGACGGACTTTTTAGTCTGTGAAAATAGAACCTATGGAATTATATGCAGTAACGCACACGACGCGCAAAAAGCCCGGCGCACAATGCACACAATCCGCGAAGACTTTGTGCGCCGCAGACTCGATCGCACGAAAAGCCTGTCGTCTGCGCTGCCTTAGCCAGAATACAACCCACTGCTGGGCACAGGCCTCCTCTCAGTAGGAGTGGGTTTGGGCTGTACCTCCCACGCAGGCCCAGCGCAGATTGGAACCTTCACACACAACATCGGGTTTCTTTACCCACCGTATACAAAATACGAATAATAGACATTAAAATCTACGATGTTACAATGTATTACAATACTTCTATATTACATTTATTTCAATAATACATTCATACAATCACGCCTGTATTCCCAAATGAGGTAGGCAGAGAGGTAGATTTAAAATGAGGTAGACAAAACTATGACTATTTCACGTCTCATGGCCACTTCTAGCATATTTTTTTGAAGATTCGTAGTTGACAGGCATAGTGACAGCTTGCTAGCCTGCCACCTAAAATATACCTTAAACTATTTCCTAAGTCGCCTCTTACGACATCCACGGAAGAAATAGAGAGGTGTTATTCTATCCCAACACCACGCAGGACATTTATTTAATTTCAAAGTCAATAGACGCATTAAAATGTGGTCTGTATAGATCTACAATACCGTAGTTGCGTGTGATATTATCTATTCCTTCAGTAGAGTTCATTCATGAGGACAGAACCTATAGAGTACTAATGTCATTGAATTTGTTCGAAGACGATTCCGCCAAAGCATGGCGGCGTTCGCTGTGCTCTTATTGGCCGGCCCAAGATAGCGCGTAACGCAGTGGCTTTTTCCTCTATACAGGGTGCTTCGGGAGGAAACCGCAAAACTTTACCACCGTGTTCCTAACCATAATTCAGAAACTATAATGTCATATAATGTAAGCTGGATTCGGCTTAGTTTGCCAGTAATTAACGTTTGCAAACGGAACTTTTTACTGTATTTTACTTGAAAATTATTTATTTTTGACAAGAAATGTCTTTGTGACTCTGCCAGCTCATCCTAAAACATTGTTACTGGTGAACCAATATCAATTTATTGAGTTTGTATGAAAAGTGAAAAAAAGTTAAAAGTCATATTTCGACCTATGTTCAAATAACGTTTTTTAATCGTTATGACCTCAGCTATACGCTGGTGAAGTTATGCGGTTTCCTCCTGAAGCACCCTGTAGTTATTGGCTCTTTACAGTTTCTGTGACAGTTTGTAAGTTGAAATAAACTGACGGTCTAACGTCTAGCTATACAGCGATTGCTATAGACTATCTTGCGCACGTATCTCCTCGCGGCTTGCCGTGCTAAGCCGGCTAATCCTTGTTGACCTGACAGCTCTAATCGTCTTTCAAAATATTTGACAATGTTGTTTTCAATATTCCGTAAGACATTCCTTCTCATTTGTTCATATTCGGTGTCTTCGTAACCATGTTCACTTTGGCCTATCCACGTTATTAGTTCAATTATTTGGTTTCCATTCTCTGTGCTAATGCTGCTTGTGTTCAAAACAATTCGTCTTTCCGAGAAAACGAGATCAAAGGACGCATTAAAATTTGGCCTGTATACGTCTATAATACCGTGGTTGCGTGTATTATCGTCTATTTCTTCAGTAGTGTTTAAGTTATTTTGTACATCATATTCCATCGTATTACCATCACTTGCAATTTCTTCTGTACTTGCTTGGACCTCATTAATATGATTTGTATTGTTTTGTGCATCAGTTTGCTCGTTGATTGGTGTCATTTCTTCATCTTCGTCATCTGTCAATAAGTCATCTAAATTAAATATGACATCATCAGTGCTTGCTGCATTGGTTTGTCCCTCAGATCTCCAATCTATGTAAACGTCGTTATCCAGATACCACGGAATTTCTTCTTTAACTTCAATTGTAGAAGCTTCAGTTTTAACAATAGCTATATCTAAATTCGTTGCGGAAATATTATTGCTTTCATGAAGGTGCATCTCTTCTTCTGTTATATTTAGGAGGCATGTTTCAGCGGATTTCTTTTCATCTATACTGGCAACATTGGTAGTGCTATGTGGAGTTTTATCGTCACTAACTCCATCACTGTCGTTACGTCCAGGATTTTCATCACCTGTTTGTTCAATATGGCCGTCGTCTTCATCCATAGGTATGACTCGAGTAGTTTCGATATTTTCAATAACAGTTTGACCTTGAACTGCATCAGACCCACTAGGCCGAGGCTCAGTAACTTGAACTTTTATAATATCATTAGTATCCTGTGTTTCATTTAAATCATCATTCTCGTTAGCATAATCGCTCGATAGAATTTCTATTCCGCCTGCGTCATTCTTGCATTCGTCATCAGAAATTTCTATAACATTAGGGACTGCATCTATGACGACCAAAAAAATGTTTTCATCCAGATGATGTTCATAGAAATGATTAATTAGCTCGTGCTGGTTAAACAAGTAATTACATATCTTACAAGTTAGCTTTTCATCACTTCCTGAACAATTTTCAAGGTGTCTATTGGCAGAGTCTACTGAAACAAAACAAAGGTCGCACAGACACTTGTATAGGTACATTACATTCAGTATGGCTTCGTTTTCATCAGTAGCTGTCGCTTCAGTTTTTAATTCTGTTACTTCATTATTATTCAACTTGTAATTGAATTCTCTATCGTCATCGGTATTAAATACAACTGTTCGGAATGTTTCGTCGTCTGTATGCATAGCTTCATGATTGTCACAAGCTGTTTTAGTATTGAAGCTCCTGTCACAAACATCACACGGAAAACTATTCCGGATCCTCACGCAAGTGTCAAAATTCAGAGCATGATGCAAAACAGTGGCTGCTCGTATGAAATTATCGCATTGTCTGCATTGGTACAGGGTGTTTGTGAATGCCAAACTGTTCGCAACTACCCTCATTTTGACTGCTCGCGTAGCAGCGTACATGCTTCCTGAAACAATTTTATCCACAACGTCTTTCTCCATATTGAAGAAGTTAGGCCATTCATTTGTGAACAGCAAATGATATTTATACTTCAAGTATTTAAAATACTCCTTCGTGACATCTTTTTTTGTATAGTGCAGATCCAAATGTCTCTCGTAACATATCGGTTCGAATTTCAACTGACAAGTATCACAATTCACTACAGTAAATTGTATATTAGGATCTGCTATGTGTTTTTGAGAATGTTCGACCACAACATCATAGGCAGCTGTTGCTATGTCGCAAGCTTCACATACATACATTATATCTTTGTCTGTCTGTGTGTCTTCACCATTTACTCTGACATTAACCTGTATGTCAGGTGCGTTACTTTTAACATAACGCCTTAGTTTTCTCTTATATATACTACCACGCCTCCATGTCTTTAATTTACTGCCAAATCTTTGATTATACTTCACAGTTTTAGTTGGCCTAGTGTTTTCAACAACATTCCCCCTTTTTTCGGCAAACTCCGTATACAAATCAGGATGACAATATTTTACATGGTGATCGATGTTTTTATAAAATAAATTCTTGTTGCATATCTTGCATAAAACCTCAAATTTATGCATTACCTTCATATGATTATTTAATTTAATTTCATCAGCAAAATAACACTCGCAATCCTCACATTTATGCATTCTACTAACAGCTTCCAGAATGTTGTTAGTATTGTTATCATTACTATTGGCAGTAGCGTTATTACCTCTGACATTCCCGTTATTATTATTGGGATTCCTAATATTGGCACTGACATTGCCATGGTTACCACTGACGTTACCATCATTACCATTGGCATTCCCAATATTGCCACTGACATTGCCATGATTACCACTAACATACCCATTATTACCATCGACATTTCCATTATTACTACTAACATTACCATTATTACCACCGACATTGCCATTATTACCATTGGCATTCACACTATTATGTACCTTGACATGATTATCGAAATCAATCTTGCTATTAGCTTTATACTCACACAATTTACACTTATAAACGTCGTTTCTGTGAACGAAGTAATTGTGCGAGTCGAAGGTGTTCCTGTCAAATGTCACGTAGCCGCAGATGCCGCATCTGTGCCTTTGGGGAGTATCTTCGGGAGTTAGAACCGTGTCACTCTCGGTGTGCTCGAATTGTTCAAGGTCGAACACGTTGTGAATGGCTTTGTAATGGCGAGACAAGGTCGTCTGGCTTGCGTAGAAGTGATGGCAGTGCTGGCATTGGAAGCTCTCCTTCTGTTTCTTCTTCTTTTCATCCTTTTTTGGGGACCTGTAAAAAAGAACGGAAAATATTGCCCAGTCTTTTGTACTCAGGCTCTTAGTCAACCGCGTAGCATCGCAATGTCGAACGATTGCAGGTGCGTACGCACCGACTAACGGGATGTAAGGTAGGTAAAACACAAGGCTTCCGCCATAACCACTACCCATTCATCATCATCATCCAGCCTATATACGTCCCACTGGTACAGGCCTCCTCTCAGCATGAGAGGGCTTGGGCTATAGTTCCCACGCGGGCCCAGTGCGGATTGGGAACTTCACACACAACATTGAATTTCTACGTCCCACTACTCATTGGGAGGGGAAGACCTAGACGGACGTTCCGTGACCAAATCGCGGACGTTTTAGAAACAGGTCAGGTCAAGAGTACCCGAAACCGACGAGCATGTATGAGGAGATTAATGAATGTGGATGAAGCAAAAGAGGTATGTCAGGATCGTAGCGAGTGGAACAAAGTAGTCTCTGCCTGACCCTGTGGGAAAGAGGCGTAACGATTTGTATGTATGTATATACTTCTCATTGACGATGGAAAATTACTAAAAAATATTATGTATTCAGCATTGACAATGCTGGATTCTGCTCTTTTTTTTGGGCGTCATATTAACCACCGATCTAAAATAAAAGTCCATCAGTACTGGATTTTTTTTACTGTTTATTTAAATTACATAAGTATTATTGAAATACATACACATCTTTATCAAGCCTACAATTGACTGGTTATTGAATCAACGTTTTCCAAGTAGCAAATTTCCATCGTCAATGGGTAGCAGTTCTGGCGACAGATTAGTGCAATGGTATGGTGTTATGGAGCACCTGGTTTTGTACCCCTGCGTATTCTTCAATGGCCAAGTCACACAACATTAACTGTAATATGAACAAATCGCAGTAGACCTTAGGCTTGCCACGACTGTGTCTAGATTTAATTACTTTTTATAAACAAGCACTTCCAGCAAGACTTGGCTAGTTTTTTTATAGAATGTTTTTGGTGGGATTTCACTTCTTTTTGAGAATCGTGGGCATCATATTGAATTATTTTATTACATTTTATTATTTGACAGATTTTTGCAATGATAGTCGATTTTTTATGTATCAATAGTAGAACGGGGCATTACCATATCTTTAATACCACGGATCAGAATAAAGAAGGTTGGATAGGCAAAAGTCACACTTTTGTTTGAAAACCAGCGTCGCCACCTGTCTCCCACCAAAAATCTCCACTACATCAACAATAATAATAGATACATAAATTACGCACACTAATACACGTAGAATAAAGAGCTGCAATTGGTTCGCACACTGCATCGAAAGTGTGTACGCGAGAGAACTACCCTCATAAAATTCACTACAAACTCAAGTCCGGCACGCAGAGCATAGGCCGCGAAGCCGCGATTGAGTTGAAGTTTCGTTATCCATTGCGCTTCAAATGTGTCTTCTCCCGAAATATTTGCGTACTTCAACAGCAATGTATATTTTTTGTGTCTCTTGACGTAATTGTTGTTTCTACTTAGAATTTCATAATTAGAAATAGTTTTTTCGAAAAATATACTATAAAACGAAGGTTTTATGCCTATCGGTAAATATAAATTACTCCTTGCTTGATACTTGACGTCTGACTCTTTAACCTACTCGTAACAATCGTACAATACGGTATTTTCAAAGGATTTTAGCGCAGTTCCGCACTGCGATGCAAATAACATGCCACTAAACAAGTATGATCGCGTGGTTCTTAAAGTATGACTCTCTAATCATACCTGTGGTGCGCCTGCCCTGCGCCTATTGCCAATCCAACCTTCTTTATCTAATCCGTGTTTAATACGACTGAGACCAGCTGAGGGTTGTCCATCAGATAATTAACTTTTGATTTTTGACAGATGTAGCTACTCACCCTAGATCCGCTCTGGCCAACACCTCTATTTGTTCTCTGAGCAATTCTAGTCCTTGGGCAAGACGCGAGATTTGCAGATTTCTATCGCTGTTTGTGCCATTTTGCATCTGACCAGATGGCCAGTTCGTTTGAGGTCTTGAGGCCGACGCCCCAAGGCCAAAGGGACTTTGGGCTTGGCTTGAGCTCGCTAGCATTCTCTGTGGAGGATATTGAGGCTGTTGGATTGAGGGTCTTTGTTGGGACATCTGGGCCGTTGAGGCTCCATGGCCGAGGGAAGTCCATCCTTGGGATCCGAAGTGAGACACTTGAGCTGGTGGCCGATAATAGTAAAAGTCGCCTGACCCGTTCATAGTTCAACCTGTAACGTAATATTAAAAATTAAAAATAATCCTTCATTCAAACTTTTGCATTTATAGTGGTTTAACAGAAGAATAGACATAAACTCCAGAAGTTGGTAGCTACATACATACATATTCTCACGCCTGTATTCCCAAGAGGGGTAGGCAGAGCACGTGAATTCTAAAATCCAGTGCCACGTTTAGCAATTTCAGGGTAACCAGATGGTTAAACGTGATATTGCAGTGACAGGTTGCTAGCCCATCGCCCACAATCCACAATACACTAACCCCTTCCCAGAGTCGACTCTTAAGACTCCCACGGGAAGAAAGGGGGAGGTGCTATTCTAACCCGGCACCACACCATAGGGGCCATAGAAATGGATGAGTCAATGGGTCGACACTATAATAGACAATGCCTTGTTTGTTCCTGAACTGCAAGTTTTGTTCTATGTGATTTCTGTTAACCGTTCTGCTGAAAGACTTAGCTGTATGGCATTTGGCTTTTGCCTTTTCCGTAACGGAAATAATAAAAAAAACAACTGCGAGTATGTCATCAAATTGTCATGATGACAGAGGAGTTCTGCGCGGGAAACTGACAGAGTAGGGTAGGACGCTCTTTGCTTTCCAATTCAATTAATTAACATGTAGTGGCTATTATTGTGTTAGTGTGGTGGAATTAGTGCAATAATGTGTCAATTATCCATGAACATTAAAGGGAATGTGAAAAGTAAAGGGAATCGCCCTCCTGCGATTACGTCTGCTTTGGACTGTTCATCTCGTGCTAAACTCGATTGAGCATTAGAATGCGTACTTCACCACCCTCGCATTCTAATGATTTAGGTTTAGGTTAGGTCTAGGTTAGGTTTAGGTTTAATAATTCTGTATAATATTACTACTGAAGACGAGGCGGTATGGTCTCTGACCTTAGCCTGTCCTAACGGACAAATAAAAAATAAAAAAAAAAACATGATGACAGATGACAGCTCTTGCTTTGTTGTTTGTTTTGTTTTTTCGTTTATTTTATTTATGCTATCGCTAAAGAGTCGGCACATCTTATTTCTTGAATTTTCGCATTAAATGCGAGGTCACGAGTGTTGGAAAAGTGGTAAAGAACGATTTAAATGAGTGCCTTGAAAGACTCGCGCATCAGAACTTTGATTACGTGAAGAAAGTGTCGGCCAATAAAAACGTTGAAGTAAAACATACCTATGCGTCTCAATAAAGCCGCTTAGAAAGACACCAAGACACGTGAAGTTCACGGGGATACCTGCGGTCCCGTGGCAGAAGAATCGATTGGTGGGTCGAGTTTTTTGTCGTCTTGAAGGATGGTTGTTCGAATTTTCGAACTGTGTATTTCGTCAAAGATAAACATAAGATAAAACAGAAGATTTTATGAACAAAGCAGAGAATACCACTGGAAACAAAGTGAAGATTTTTAGATCTGACAATGGCTTGGAAGTTGTGAACAAAGATGTGATTATTTACCTGAAGAAAACGGCAAAGCAAATAGAGAAAATGGATCCCTTGTATAATTTTTACACAAAAATAGAAAAAACAAACAATACATTTGGGTGATCCCCATACTTAAAACTAAAACGCATTTTTTTATTATCAAAATGGCTTTATACAAGTTCTAGTACCCTGACTAACAAATATTTTACTTTCACTACGAGCTTTTTTCGCCGACTGTACTTCATTGTCATTCAGCCTAAATTACATTCATCAAATATAAAGTCAATCAGACCAACCGTTGAGGAGTTCCCTCCATCGGAGGTGATCCCCGCTGGGCCACCACAAGTCTACTACCAGATTATTGTAAACAATACAATTTACAGAAGTGTACAACATTTCAGTTCAATCGGAAACTGGGTAGTGGATCATATTTTATTTGCAAGATTTGATTTGAAAATTTACTTTGGTATGTCACAAAATCATTTCAAAGAATGTAAACATCATTCTCCATCGACAATAACGGCCGGATAGCCCAGCGGATAGAGAACCTGACTGTGAAGCAAGGTCCCGGGTTTGATCCCCGGTCGGGGCAGATGTTTGTATGATGAATACAAATGTTTGCTTTCGAGTCTTGGATGTTTATCCATTCTCTACTACCAATAACACAGGCATTAAATTGCCTACTTTGGGACTAGGTGATTGGTGTAAATATTGTCTAGTGATATTTAAAAAAAAAAATAACAAAGTAGTAATTTTATTAAAAAGTAACTCATTTTATTAATGTTTTAACCAAACTTTTACCCGAGAGCATAAAACCATCTTGTGTCTCTAGACAGGATCATCATCATCATCATCATCAGCCTATATACATCCCACTGCAGGGCACAGGCCTCCTCTCAGTATGACAGGATCAACAAAAATAATTACAGTTAAAATAAATATAGTTATGGTGGTACATGAAATATAGTGGCAATGCTGCCCTGTCGTTTAAAATACCGTTACTTATTTCCTTATCCTCTTACGACATCCACGGAATAATTGGAGAGGTGTTATCCTTTCCCGTGTGGTGCCGGGTTAGAATAGCACCTCCCCCCTTCCTTCCCGTGGCTGTCGTAAGAGTCGACTCTGGGAAAAGGTTAGTGTATTGTGGGCGATGGGCTAGCAACCTGTCACTGCAGTATCAAGTCTAACCATCTGGTTACCCTGAAATTGCTAAACGTGGCACTGGATTTTTGAATTCATGTGCTCTGCCTACCCCTCTTGGGAATAAAGGCGTGAGAATATGTATGTATGTGTTATCCTGTATACGCTACTAAATTGAATGATGGCCCGTCAAAGTCGGTATAGGTAAGTCGCAAATTTTGAGACAAAAATTTACCATTCATATCACAAACATTGTTAGTAGATCTCCTGTTGCGAATGTTCGGCTTTAAACTATCAAACTATGCTCGCGTCAATCAATAATTGCGTTTAATAGTAACACGTAATTTCAATGAAGTATGACGAAATCGCGAATTAAGAATTTGTAAACTTACCTGCAGAATTATGCCGTGAATGTTACAAAAACCACATGTTAACTGTGAACTGATGCAAATATTACAAATAACGATGTATTGCGTATCCGACAGTCAAAATATACAAAGGACGAGACACACCGATCACTAACTTAAATATCTTATGCGAAAGAACTGGCTGGCCCAGACGTAATGTTGTCATCGCTAGAAAATATAAAACCGGAGTTTTTTTTAAGTTTTTGTTTTAGAGGATAGGAGTCGCGCCACTTCTCCATACAAACTTATATAGTCCCCTGTTTTCTCCGTGAATAATGCCATTAGAGCAAAATTTTTGTTTTACATTATATTTGTATCTGTTGTGGCTATGCCCCTATGATTTGCTTTTTTCGTTTTTAATTTTTTTAATTTAGAAAATCGATAAAAGCACATCATAGGGGCATAGCCACAACAGATACAAATATAAAGTAAATTTTTTTTTGCTCTAATGTCATTATTCACGGAGAAAACAGGGGACTACGTTTGTATGGAGAAGTGGTGCGACTGAGATCCTCTTAAATAGTTTGCAAATGAAAAATGCCGGGAAAAAATCAAGTTGCGTATTCAATTTGCACAGACGAAACTGCTACTGATAGGCAACTTATTAGGAGATAAAAATGTAAAAATGAGTTCATTCATTTCATAAAAAATACCTTGATGTTTTTGGGAATTATTAATTGTTTAAGTTGAACTTCTTTTATTAATGAAAATCACTCTTTTTTATAAGTTTTCATTTCTTGATTTTATTTAATGTGAATTTTTGATTGATTACACAGATTGGTTTTAAATTTTTCTTTAATATTCTGCACTAGCTAAGTATTTAATAACGATAACTACGAGTATAAAAGATGAATGAGATCAGCAATGGCTTAGAAGAAAATGTAAACTACATACATACATACATACATCACGTCTGTATTCCCAATTGGGGTAGGCAGAGCTCACAAAATGTGACATAGATAAAAACCATGATTATGACTATTTCACACCTCGCAGCAGTCGTAGCCTCTTCTAGCATAGTTTTAGGTTAGCAAACTGAAGGAAGAGGTAGAATAGTGACAGGTTGCTAGCCTGTCGCCTAAAGTATACCTAAACCTGTTTCCTTAGTCGCTTCTTACGACATCCACGGAAGAAATGGAGAGGTGTTGTGAATGGGATTATTAAATGCGATAGGAATATACAACGCTCTACATACACAAAACTAGAGATTTTTTTGTTTTAATTTGGTAGGTATAAAAGTGAAGGAAGCCACTAAGTAGGTAAATAGGTTTAAGTATGTTTCAGGCGACAGGATAGCAACCTGTCACTGGTGTATCATCTATGCTTTAACCTAAAATTATGCTAAATGTGGCTGCCAAACGAGAATTACTAATAGATTTGACTATATACCGTTTCGTGTGCTGTGTTAATATAGATGTGGTCTATGTGTAAATTACTTTTTTCATCTAGGTATTTCTAAAAATAATTGATGTAGTAAAATGTTGTTCTATTTATGAAGTGAGCAAAAAATGTAAGTACAACTAAAATAGCACATAATTGTATTAAAAACACTATAAGACGTTGGACGGCCTTATACCCTAAAAGAATGCGATCAAGCCTACGTTCACGAGCGGGGTAGGCAGAGCACACGAAACGTGACATAGACAAAACCAAAATTATGACTTTTTCATGGTTCGCAGCCACTTCTAACTTTATTTTAGGTTTTAAAGCACATGCAAGATTTAACTAGTAAAATAGTGACAGGTTGCTAGGTTGCTAGCCTGTCGCCTAAAGCATAACTAAACCTATTTCTTTAGTCGCCTCTTACGACATCCACGGAAGAAATGGAGAAGTGTTATTCTATCCCGACACTACACAGTTGCTTTCACGACCCTATTCTAAAATCGTATGGTACTCAATTTTTCGCCAATCTTTAGAAATAAGTATTTATAATGGCAACACAAATCTTTACGCCGCAGAAAAGGCCCGGCAGAGGTCAACATAGACAATGTAAGGACTGTATAGAATCTAATCGTAATAGCGAAAAAAAATGACACTCGAAGAGAGCGTTCCACTATACTTTAGACCGATAGGTACTTAAAAGATGGTAAACAATCTTGACATGTGTTTTTATTGAAATACACAGTCTAAAAATGAAAATCGTTACACTATACAATTCAATTATGAAAGTAAATGATTTTTTCATACCTAAATTGTAAAATGTAAAGATTTTGATTTATAAAGTGTATGTTTAAATAAAAAGACACGTCAAGATTGTTTACCATCTTTTAAGTACCTATCGGTCTATAGTATAACTGCCTGCAACGATTGCAACACCTATGTCGTTCCACCTAGGGCCTGAGGTCGTTGCGAGCGTTCGTTCGACGTCATAGAATGATGTCACTGTTCGGGACTAGTAAAAATTGATGCGTTTCTAAACAATTACCACTCGTATGTAATATAAGATTTTCAATTAATATTCTATTTGGAATTTTCTGTTAAACAAAAACAATTAAACATGATTAAGGTCTGTCACTAAAAAAGTCTACGTGATATAGAGAAAAAAAGAAACGGAACTTCAAACCGCTTTTTCTCGAAAATGGTTTTGAGCGAGTTACTGCACTTTTCATAAGGAGGTCAGAGCAGAGTGGGCTATTTCATTCGTTTTGTAAAAAACGCAACCATAAATTCCCGGAAGTCCACGTTAAATTAAATTTGGCTGCAATCCATGCGAAATATTTACTCACAACTCCTACAGTTTTCACCCTGCTGCCATATTGCGAGCGCACGACGCTCAATTTTTGCATTCTATTTATAACATTCGCCCACAACGCCCGCAGGATTTTTATGGTAGTGGAACCATCCTTGAGTGGAACAGCAATTTCTGCGGCCGTCGTCGATGGCGTTGTGGGCGATAGGTGGAACTTACCCAAAGTAATGACCTATTGTTGAATTTTGTTCAATAGTTAAAAGTAATTAAATATTTATCATCATCCAATATTTAAAAATTAAAATATAAAAAAATATTTACTTCGAGATAATATTTCGCTATTTTCTCGAAATGATACTGACATCTGGCAGACGTTTTATAATTTTGATTGTCTATGGGTTCTTGAGATTTTCATTGACATTGACGTTTCTGCTTTGTTTTGTTTTCACATTCACACGCCTCTCCTCTTATTACCGTTAGGCTTTTATTTATTGGTTTCTACTAAATAATGTATGAAATAGGTAATGTAACACAACGACCTAGCATTGGGGCTATTTCAAATATGTAACATATTTCCGGTTTAGCCTTTCCTGGCGATTTCCATTGGACTAAAATCACTGTATCATTCAGTAAATCTCTTCTCTATACAATTTTATCGCCACAAAAATCCAGGTCTCCACAGCATGTATTGTCTCATCCACATAAGCAGCGAACCAGGGGATTACAACAACATTAAACCATTTTATTTTAGAAATGAAATAACCATTTGCTTGAACTTATGACAGAAGAAGAATGTATTGTATTATATGCTTTAGGCTTGAAACCACTAAACTTCATAATACCTTAGTTCACATACACACATATTCTCACGCCTGTATTCCCAGGAGAGGTAGGCAGAGCACATGAATTCAAAAATCCAGTGCCACGTTTAGCAATTTCAGGGTAACCAGATGGTTAAACGTGATATTGCAGTGGCAGGTTGCTAGCCCATCGCCCACAATTCACTAACCCTTTCCCAGAGTCGACTCTTACGACACCCACGGGAAGAAAGGGGGAGGTGCTATTCTAACCCGGCACCACATGGTCACCTTAGTTCACAATACCCCTATTTATCAGATTACCAAAGGCTCATAATATCTTATCTTACTAATATTATAAACGTGAAAGTTTGTGAGTATGGATGGATGGATGTATGGATGGAAGGATGTTTGTTACTCCTTCATGCAAAAACTACTGAATGGATTTTAATGAAACTTTCCAGTAATGTAGGGTGAACGCTCCAGTCCCAAACCAGTTAAGGAGAAAATTTGACTTTAAAGTGTGGTTGCGCATAATAGTATGGACCTATATTACCAGTTTATTTTTTTTCTGATACATTATGTAATTAAAAGTATTGGTTCAGAAGGAAATAACTTAATTCCAAATAGTGTATTTATTTTTCAATTTTAAAGGTTAAATTCTGGAATGTACCTTAGGTTGACCAGCCGGCCCCAGTTGTTGTTAGAGTTTGTACCAAAAGTTGACCATTTTTTTAAAAGGAGAATTAAAAATAAGAAATAAGGGAATACAAGGTTTTTTAATATTATAATACTTATTAAAAATGTACGAAACTTCTACACTATCTGAGATCAATCAAAGTTTCGTATCAGTCTTACTAATCGCTTTAGGAAAATTATTATTTTTTGGTACTGTATCTATCAACTGTTCTTTTTTAAAAAGGATTTATTTTTTCGGCAAATACATTATTCATCTGCATACCGTTGTTTTGTTACTGGTCTCATATTTCTTTGTGCGGAATATCTCATTTTAAATTATTAATGTGTGATTTGTTAATGTGGAATATTGTATTTAGGTATAACATGTTTCTCTAATTTTGCATCCGAACTGTATTTCATTAAGTGTTTTACGTCTTATTCTTTATATTTGAAGAATACTTTCTTTGGCTGCATGGTTAATCTACAACAAGTGGAATAGGAGATATTTTTAATAGGTTTGGTCAACCTTAGGATATATTTTTTTGTATTACGGTACCAATGTCAAACCACTGGTCAACTACTGAAAAATTGGCAAATTCAATAATGAACTATTGAGTGGAGCATCTATTTATGCCATAGCTACGAAAAAAAGAAAAAAAGAAACAGAAAAATAAAAATTTCAAGAAGCCAATAGTTGTCCAACTGGTCAACTTTAGGAAAACCATACAAATTATGTGCCTGTAGTTAACCAGCCGTAAAAATATTGGAATTGATAAATATGAACTAGAAATTACATTAAAATAGTTAAATACAACCATTAAATAACTTCAA
Organism: Adoxophyes honmai; assembly: GCA_005406045.1. Classification (NCBI taxonomy): domain Eukaryota; kingdom Metazoa; phylum Arthropoda; class Insecta; order Lepidoptera; family Tortricidae; genus Adoxophyes; species Adoxophyes honmai. The sequence continues at coordinate 17,805 of BHDV01033553.1, read as the reverse complement.
AAACAAAGAATATCAACTATATTTATAAATAAAACACATAAATTCACTAAATCAGTTTTACTTGTCGAAGCACGCTCCTTACTGCAATGGCGGTTGAAACACAACCGACATCGACGAGCCAAAGTAAAACGAAGTTATTGGCTAATCTGTGGATATTTTTGCTACGGTATATGTGATTGGTTGATTCGATATAGTTGTCAAAACCTACAGTCAACATTAAAAATAACGGCAAAGGGCGGTAAATCTTAATATTGAGATTCAAAGTCACAAATGGTCAACAACCGGTGCGTGGTCAACTATAGGGTCACCCACCCTAGCTTATACATCAGAATAGCACATAGGCTACAATTTATAAAGATTTTGTTTGAATTTTCCAAAATATGACATAAGTGTCGAGAAAGTAGGAAAAAATCTACTATCTGCTGGCTATTCTGGCGGGCGCTTCCTACTAATAATTCCGAAATCTCTTCTTTGTTAGCCCGAATTTAACGCCTGCGAAGCCGCGGGCAAAAGCTAGTAATACCTGAATGTCAAATTTTCAAGCCTAAAGCTATTGTATGACTCTTTATTGCACATAAAACAGTTCATTAAACATGTTACAGGTTAACAGCTTTATTTACAAAGGAGAACTTATCCCGGGAATCTCTGCTAGTCAACCTTCAGGCAATTGACAGGGTACTGGGTTCGAGTAAACATTAAAAAAAAAAGTTAGGAGATAAAACCTGACACTATACGACGACGACGGCCGAATAGCCCAGCGGTTAGAGGACCTGACTGTGAAGCTTGAGGTCCCGGGTTCGATCCCCGGTCGGGGCAGATGTTTGTGTGATGAATACGAATGTTTGCTTTCGAGTCTTGGATGTTTATCTATACATATATAAGTAAGTTTATCCGTTGTCTAGTACCCATAACACAGGGTTGCCTAGTTTGGGACTAGGTGATTGGTGTAAATGTTGTCCAGTGATATTTATCTATGTATTTATTTACTAGCTGTTCCCGCGACTCCGTCCGCGTGGAATAGTGAAAATTTTCCCCCGTTTTTTCCACATTTTCCACTGTTTCTTCGGTTCTATTGGTCGCAGCGTGATGTTATATAGCCTAAAGCCTTCCTCGATAAATGGTCTATCTAACACAAAAAGATTTTTTTAATTCGCACCAGTAGTTCCTGAGATTAGCCCGTTCAAACAAACAAACAAACAAACAAACAAACAAACAAACAAACAAACAAACAAACTCTTCAGCTTTATTATATTAGTATAGATTAGTATAGATTTACTATATGATGAAACTACCTACTTAAAACATGAACATACAACAAACAAACATTATGTTGAATTGTCAAGCCAGGACTCCCCCTAATTGGTTCTTATTTATCAATATTTATTTATTCATAGAGCTGTTAGTGGCATTTTAGCTTGAATCTTGCTGTGTAAAAAAACATGTAGTAGGAGGCAACTAAGGAAACTGCTCATATTTTTAGCGACAGGCTGGTAACCTGTCTCTTATATTATTATGTGCCAACTTAAAACCCAAAAAAAAATGCTAGAAGTGGCCACAAGGCATGAACTGTAATTGTTTTGTATATTTTGGCAATACAGTATGTATTCATCATCATCATCCAGCCTATATACCTCCCAATGCAGGGCACAGGCCTCCTCTCAGTATGAGAGGGCTTGGGCAATAGTTCCCACGCGGGCCCAGTATGGATTGGGAACTTCAAACACAACATTGAATTGCTTCGTCACTGTGTGCAGGTTTCCTCACGATGTTTTCCTTCACCAAATAGCTCGCACATAAATTCCGAGAAATTCAGAGGTGCGAGCCCGGGGTTTGAACCCACAACCTTCTGCTTGAGAGGCCACAGGTCGAACCGCTGGGCTACCACGGCTTTATATATTGTGATCTACTTAACAATGTTTTTAGTAAGAGAAACCAATTAGAAAAACATCAAGTAATCTATACTAATATAATAAAGCTGAAGAGTTTGTTTGTTTGTTTGTTTGTTTGTTTGTTTGTTTGTTTGTTTGTTTGTTTGAACGCGCTAATCTCAGGAACTACTGGTTCGATTTGAAAAAATCTTTTTGTGTTGGATAGACCATTTATCGAGGAAGGCTTTAGGCTATATAACATCACGCTACGACTAACAGGGGTGAAGAAATATGGGAAAATGTGGAAAAAACGGGGGAAATTTGTCACTATTCCACGCGAACGGAGTCGCGCGCACAGCTAGTACATAATATAAGAGCATTCTGAAGACCATTATCTGCGTAAGATTTTGGTTTCTGTTGAGAAGGTAACGATAACTTGCATTTAACTAGGATAGGTTATTGGCACACAACGGACACGTACTGAAGTCAATAAAGTGTACGAATTTCACTTTTTACACCTACGCTCGATAGTCGCCCCGGGGATGTCAACTACGGCGTATGCACATAACTATCACGGTAATGGCATTTCTGTCTAGTTGTGTATTTTATATTATAGACAATTTTCCGTGTGGTGCCGGGTTAGAATAGCACCTCCCCCTTTCTTCCCGTGGGTGTCGTTAGAGTCGACTCTGGGAAAGGGTTAGTTAGTGTGTTGTGGGCGATGGGCTAGCAACCTGTCACTGCGATATCACGTTTAACCATCTGGTTACCCCGAAATTGCTAAACGTGGCACTGGATTTTCGAATTCATGTGCTCTGTCTACTTCTCTTGGGAATACGGGCGTGAGGATGTGTGTGTGTGTTATTTGTGGGTACTAAACTAGTGTTGTATAAATAAAACGCATAATCATTTTGTTCCTTTTTATTTCGCTTCCATATCGTTATGGCTTATCTCTATATGTCATATGTACGCGATAGCCTAGCTTAGAGCTATAGGTAGGTACAGAGTATATCATTTATACCTATTATATTAAATTTAATATTTCATCTCAGTTACAATAAAGACAACATAACGTAACATCCGTCTAGATTGGTCGTTACGCTCCACACACAGAAACAAATGCAATCATAAACTATAGAAGATTTCAGAGACAAGGTTTTATTGTTTCAAAAAAAAACAGCTAGCCTGCCTTTTCAAGGCATGGAAGTAAAACTACTAACGCAGTTTCTTTTTAACCTTAGCATAAGAAATAATAGCAATCATCAAACAAATCCTTGTTTGTTAAAAACGATTGTGAAATTCACTGAGCGAATTAATACGGTCACTCGCGTCACCACGTCATGTTAAAAAGAGAGTTACTCGTAATAACACAGACGAGTGTTTTAATTTCAAACGCGAACCAAAATGTTAACGGAATAAGTGTTGTCTCTACATCGACATGGCATAATACTTCTTTCCAATCTAGCAAGGGTGAAAGCCATAAATACTTATGCCAATCTACGGCTTCATTAAAAAAAAATGGATTTAACCATAGATTCGTAAAATCGGAGCATTTGCGTCTCCGTGGAGATCATTGACCTCGCGCGTGGAGCACAACGTCATCTATCGGTGACAACAGACAACAGAACAGTTAACCAAACAACGCCTCGGCGAACGCCGCAGGCGCACAAGCGACTTAGCGTACACTTAACTCACTATCCCTTTATACTACGACTAACATTACGAAACAAATGAAACACTAAAACAGGGGGGCTTAAAAACACAACAGCGTCATCGACGTTCCCTAAATAGATCACATTATGATATAAATATATAAAGTCGCGTAATCGAGTTATAACTAATAAATGGGAAAGGTAAATCACTAACACGTTGTGGTCGTACAGTTTAGCTATCGCCAGGGCAAAGCTACAACACTCATGGACGGTTGAAAAAAGGGGGGAGAGATAGTCAACCAAACGTGCACGCTTACGGGAACTTCAGATACATCTTTAGACATTGACACACTCCAAAAAAAGATGGCGGAGCTCCGCGCGGCGGCGAAAATACTAGCGGCTTCGCGCGGAGCCGCCGCCGTTGATAACGATCTAGCATTTAAAAAACCAAAGTCTACAACATCTATTGCGTATTATTGCTGAGATTATTGCAATATTCAAAATAGAAATCGACACACAACTACTTCTACGCTACGCATGCGGTCAGGGCGAGACATTTCATGTCGTTCGCTGGCATACAATCCAAGCAGTTTAGATTTCCAACCACTTCGTCTCACGTCTCACGTGTCATGTTTTCCTAGTCCCACAAGAGTCACACACGGGTCTATTTTAAAGCCAAGGACAATAGGGGACAAATGTCCCACGACACGTGTCCCCACAGCAACGTCGGGTGAAGTAGCGACGTTGCCGGAATGCGCTCGTCAAGTCTGGCAACATCGCGCGACACGTGTCAATACGACACAATAAGTCGCGCGATGTCGCCAGATATGTCAGGCGAAGGCCGGCTTCGCTTGACATGTCGTGGGACATTTGTCCCCTAGTGTATCCTTGGCTTTAATCTTAGATTCTAAAATGACGTTGTCGGTGTTGCCTGTTTTTTGCGATTCTAAAATAAACTGCCTCAACTATTGAAAGTTAACGATAAGTGAATTTAGTATCGATTTTTGTAGGTAAATTATCCCACAAAATAATCTGCAACGTTGAAATTTGGTTGATTATGATAGTCACATTTTTTCTTAAAATTGTCGATGGTTTTGAGAGCACTAAAAATAAGATGTACAGTCGAGTTCGTAAATATATGAGCAGACAAATGCCCAATATGTAAACTTTTGCACCTTATTGTCAATGTCATAAAGGTGTACAGATATTTTTGAACCCGCAGTTTTGCTCATATATTAATGAACTCGACTGTAGTATCATTGACTCGTCAATTTAGTATCAAAGAATAAAATATTGACCACAGAAGTCAGAACATGCCTTCAATGACAGCGGGATTTTGTCATTTACTCTTTCAATCCATTCATTCTTTTATACAATCAATAAAATTCTTCTTGTTGTGTGTAATCACTTCAACTCACGTGGAACTAGGTTCACCATGAGTTTACAGATCGTTCTCGCGATTATGAAACGATTTTGGAGAATTTAACTTTCACAAGTGACAGCTTAAGGGTATTACCAGACCAATCGATCATCGATGGACGGCATCGGTCAACGTCGATCGATGTTAATCGAGTAGTAGCTTTAATTGATCGACAGATACCGGTCGACTAACCGATCAATTGCCGGTCGATGGCACCGGTTGACGCTGATCGAGTAACCCCGGCTTCCATTCTATCATTCATCCATGCCGTTCATCGAAAACTATCGATTGACGTCGACTATTCTATTCTACCATCGATCAATGCTGCAGCAGCTGCTGTCTATCGATTGGTTTGGTAATACTAAGATTCTCCGTACTCTGTAAACTTATGGTGATTGTGTTAGACGTGGTTGGTAGAGAGGAAACAGAGCTACAATGATCCCTTTTAATCCCATCTCATAGCCAGTAAGATTATTATCTACCGCGTGGAATCGACATGGGCTTGACGGAAAGCGATTGCGATCCCGAGCGCCTCGGTGAAACGCTTTCGTGTAACCAATCCCAATTGTCATTTTGCTCGAGTTTTTGGTAAATCATTCGTACGCTAGTTGACAAAAAAACTATTTAGTCCGTCAGATAGTTTACCAAAAAATATTGTACACATTTTTTCTTTTTAACAAACGAAAAATGACGATAATACAGCGCTTTAAAGTTTCGCGTGGTGTCACGACTTGGTACAATTTTTAACGAGTCGTGACGTCACAAGCCCCCACTCCGGAAGTTTGATGATCTATAACCTTGTCGATGTTTAGTCATTTGATAAAAGGAAAAATATGTTTGTCATATTTTTCCATACTCTAACGAACGGACTAATTAGATTTTTTTTTAAACCCAGGACACAAGCCTATTAGCTTTAAACCTTCATGGGTTTCGACTGTAATGACGTTACGATTAGGCAAAAGTTTTGCAGATTTAAGGACTAGATAAAAGACCTCTATTACAAACCCATTCTATTTTTATTAAAATACTTTTAAACAAGTACAAGGTACATAAATTTAGTTTCAATAACTAACTTGGTTACGAAATGGACTATGGGATCACTAATTTTGTAGACACCTTTTCCCATGTCGATGCTACCAAATCTAGCCACGAGATGGGGTTGAAGGTAACGCCACAAAGTCAAGATGGCGGAAGCAAAACAGCTGTCAAATGCCGATGTCTCTGTCAGTTTAGATTCCTGCCGTAAAAGTTTGATCGCATAAGCCCTTGTGCAGACGACAGAGTATCCGCGACGGACTTTTTAGTCTGTGAAAAAAGAGCCTATGGAATTATATGCAGTATGCAGTAACGCACACGACGTGCAAAAAGTCCGGCGCACAATGCATACAATATGCACAAAAAGTCTTTCGTCTGCGCTGCGCCTAAAAGTGTGAGAGGCTCCCAGCAGTGGGAGAATGGGACTTAGCCCTTCAGCCACTCAAAAAAAGGACGCTGTATAAATTATGATGTCAATTAATGTTATTTCACTTACGTGAAGTTTGCTGGTCTTAATCAAATATCAGATGACTTTTATAAAGTACATTTGCCGGTAGCCGGCGGAATGCCAATTACGGGCCTGTCGGGAAGCGGTCGAATGCCACTAGAAGGGATATTAAGGCTGATACGTGGTAACGTTGGCAGCTTTGAAAGCTCTGTGGGGGCTTTAGAATATTACGTTCACAGAGACACCGGCATAGTGATGTGCTGCAAGCGATGGAATCATAGTTTCGTAGTTCATAACTGAGCATGTTCCTGCATAACTGGAGTTACGTACAAAGAAAATGTGAGCTTGGGTTAATTTTTTTGTTATAGTTTACTTTGCCCGTGTAGAATATCACCTCCCCGTTTCTTCCAAATATTTCGTAAGCGATGAATAAGGAATGGCTTAGGTATGCTTTAGGCGACAAGCCAGCAACCTGTCACAGTAATATATGTACCTACTTTCTTTTACCTAACTCAAAAAAGTTGTCGTTAGCTATGCCGATCCAATGTATCTATGTCAAAATCAAAGTCAAATAATTTATTGTAAGATTATGAGTCATTATAAAAATATATTAATTATTACATGGGTCGAACGGGCTTAGAGAAATCTTTGCCCTTGCATCCACCAATACAGTCACTTCTCAGTTATGAACTACGGCTATAACTGGTTACGTAAGAAGATAAAGTCATGAAGTACACATCTGCCACACACATTCACAATCTAACACCGACTAGGGATAGTAAGACAATATTTATACAAGACATGCATCTCACTGGCGGCGACGGCCCGGGCTGCGTAGCGCACGCACGCGAAACGCACACGCCACGCTCACGCCACGCACGCGAAACGCACGTGAGCCTCGCTAGCCCCTCTTAACATAGTGCATATGCCCGAGAAACGACTGTGCTGACAAAAGCTTGCTTTTAAAGTCTTAATTCTATTTGTAACTAAATTTTCTTCGTTTCTGTATTAAACTTATTACATTATATGTCGTTTGTGACTAGCGATCAGAAACGTATGTCTGTGTTAATTAAAGCCTGACAACTTACTATTTTCCCCTGGCCATGTTGCGTATTTTATATTACAAAGCTCTGATTCTCTGTAAACAATATTTTGGCATTATTCAAATATCAACACAAACCCAATACACACCATGCTGACTATAGATGACGTATGCAATAGAATCAGAGCTTTGTAATATAAAATATGCAACATGGCGAGGGCCAAATAGTAAGTTGTTAGGCTTTAAATACAGAATATATAAAGGAAATCTTCATTGCAATTTAGTTCGCTGTACTAGTTCCGTAACTGGTTATGAAGTGAGAAAAAATGTTCTTTGCATTACTGTTTGGTGGCTGTATTCGTTAGTAAACATTGTTATTTCTAGTTTATGTAATTTCTAAGTTTTTCTGTTGGTTTCCGGTAAAACAGAAACCGAACTGACAGAAGCGCATGCGCGGGATTTCTTAAGCTTAGAAAGTAGTGTATAACTGTTGTTCCGCTTGTGGATTGTGTACAGATGTCGTATCGTAACACATTTTTTTTAATCAGGTGACCGTAAGGCGATGGTCACTAATACTTACAGCCAGTCGTTTCTCGCGCAAATCGTATTTAATTGTGAACAAATGGTAACAACCTTCTTGGAAGATACATTCAGTCCATTCTTGATATCGATTTATATTTTGAATACACACGTTACATTAGTATTGCTAAACAAAATCAGTCGCTGGTCGCGACATACGTTACACGTTTCAAAAAATATCGTTTTTTTTGTATAAAAAGAACTCGAAGAAGACTAACACCGAACTAGCTCAACTAGAACCAAAGTCTACAGACACAGAAACTACGCCACTAATACCTACAGCAGCGGCTCGGCCCCTTGTGCCCACACACATCGCACCACATTCTGGTTAAAAATTCCTCAGAATAACTATTTCAAATATACACTTTCTCGGGACCAATTATTGACGAGTGTAAACCTGTGTTCCTGTACGTTACAGGATGAACAACCCCGGCAGAAACCCGGAAGACAAATCCTCAACTATTTACTTCGCTGTACTAGTTTCGTAACTGGTTTTGAAATGAGAAAAAATATTTTTAGCATGTTTTTTATAAATGTGGAACAAGTTTTCAATCTAATATACTCTGTTATGAGAGTGTTATTTTACCATAAGCTGTTTTTAAGAATTAACACTATTCACACTGTCGGTGAGGATTCTCTAATCACATAAATGATTCGTAACGAAACGAGATAAGTACTAAAGTTTTAAGTTCCACGTCGTTGATTCGATTCGATTTTATACAGCCAGATGAATAGTTTAGAACCAGTGGTCTACAAGCTCATGCTGGGCACAAGGGCGCGAAGCCGCCTTCACTAATGGGCACTCTTGGAGCGCCCGCAAGTCTGAGTATTGGTGTTCTTCGTCGAAGACGGAGCCGAAGAGAAAACGAAGGTTTGGCACCGGGGGCGGGTGCACCGGCGACGGGCTACTACCGCTGGTTACGAAACGGAGCCTAGTTCTCGTTCCGCAACCAGTTACGAAGGAGTAAAAACGCAGAGTAGCGCGTTGTTTGCTGTTAGAATGACTTCGTTGCTTGAAGCGTATGAACTGCGTTTCGATTGCCCATGCATTTTTTATTGCACTTGGTACAATTGCAACAGCAATTATAGAGTTTATCAACAAATAGTTTGTAGGGTCTTTTTGCGCTACTCTGTTCTGAATGGGTGTGGGGTTAAGGGGAAATTGGAGGGGGAGAGGGGAGTGTAAGGGGAGGGGGATGAAGAGAGGGGAAATGAGAGAAGGGGGTACCGTCGCCGACGCACACGCGCTGGACGCGAGAGGACTCGTAAGGCATTTCATAGTCAACAGAAAGTTAGGATTACACTATACTCCTATATTACGCCAATATCTACCTTTTAACTTTATATATATTATGAAGTGGATTATAAAATATTTGGTGTTATTCTTGGGACCTTAAATTATACCTTAATTTCGATGGAATGGATGAACGCAATACAATATCCAAAAAAAGAAAACGAGATTACACAAAATTTCGATAGCCTATCTAAACGATATAATATATTAAGTTATTTTGCACATTGTATATATAATATACTTTAATATATCTTGCAATTTGACCTAGCTAACATACCGCCGAGTTACAAAGGCGTTTACCCTAGGCAGCGCCGAGGCGCTCGCGGCGACCCCTGGCGGCCGCCGCTCCAAGCGTAGCGGTACTCTAGCGTAGTATAATGTCGACTAAACCTATATTTTCTATCTATCGTTTGTCATACGTTGATATAGCATATCGCGCGGGCGGCTGCTCCTGCGGCTCCTTCCATTGACTGGATGACAATTGACTCAACATTTCGATCCTTACCTTAAATGAACTATATAATAATATATAAATATTTTTCTAGCGATATGTCTCTCAAGTTTCGACTAATGCCCGAAGAACAGAACACGCTAATAGACGTAAACAAATTAACTACACTCAATAAAACGATAACTTTCACAATATAATATATAAAATACACCATTTACAAAATATTAATATCGAATTCTCAGGTAATGTAGATAGATAGACACACCTTCAAAAAGTTTCAAAAAAGACGATGTAGTGTACAGGTCGCGGGGAGTTGGGATCGCTCGGCGAAAATAGAAGGGGTGTGGACATTAACCATTCATTCAAAGTTAATTCACTTAAAAACGGTCTCATTTGCGTTGCGCCGTTTTGCACGTGCCACGCCTTGTCCTTTGACAAGCAGCAGGTGGATCGTCCACCCCCCGGGTTCCCCTAGCGACGGGAACCCCCCGCGCTGTAAGCTACGCTACCCACCGCCGGCCACCGCCGCTCCGGGCAGCCGAGTCAACATGCTAGAGAAACAAAGGACTCAACTACGACCATTACATGCCCTTAAATCTATGCAATAAATATTTTTCTTTTCACTTAACCACCTATTCAATAAATAAATCTAATATTTTTCACTAAGTTTGCGGTTTTCATCTCAAATTTCTTTTAAGTGTATCCGTTAAGTATAGACACAACCATGTTTAATAACAGTAAGTATAGCACGGCCGCGATCGGTTTGGCAAGTCCGGGTGTGTGGCTGCGTCCACGCTGCGCGCCCGCCGCGGGCACGCCGCGGGCGGCCCTCGGAATATAAAATGTCTTATAAAACACTCTCGCCGGCGATGACAGCGGCTGCGCGACTACAATCCTACTAAACATTTTTCCAAAAATCTACGATTTCCACTAATCTTAGCCTATCTTGTGCTTCAGATGTTGATGGGAGACCCTCAGAACCGACGTCAAAAAAACATTTTTTCCCGCATCCCATTTGTGCCCGCGTGTCGTTTGATATAACATAACTTAGCCTAGCTTACGCTACATGAATATTTATAATATACTTTTTAAAATTATCTTCTTTAATACGCAATCTCATAGTCATAAGTCATAAGCAGTATAGAAACTAAATCTTTCGACAAAGTGACTCACATTTAGTGTCCGCGGCCGGCCCGGACGGTTGCCATGGCAACATGTAGCCGTGGCAACGTCGGTTGCCGTGGCAACGTTAACCGTAGCAACGTCGGTTGCCAGGCAACGGCGCGGGCAGCGCTTGCGCCGCCGCAAGCAGCCCTCCGAAACAAAAGCACAACGCAAGCACATCCAAACCGAACGAAACATCTGACAGTTGATTCTTGAGACCATGCAAGATGAGAAGAGCTTCACAGACGGCCACGAACCAAGGGGGTAGAAGGGGGTTCAAGAGGGGGGAGTCAGAGGCACTCGGAGCGGCAGCAGCAGTAGTCGCGCCGGCCTCACACCAACAGGCTCGGGGCCAGCCACTCGTCCTCGCTGATCTGGAAACAGATGCCAAATCGTCGAATAGCCGAACTAAATCTTAAATCAAATCTTCGTAAAAAATTTCGATGACCGATCGCATAAATACAACTTCCAACTTTCTGTGGGCTTCGGTCGCCAGGTATAACATTTGCTTGGAGACAGATCTCTCAATTGGAATCCTTCCGCCACTGGTTATGCGTTATGCGTGGCCATATTAGGAGTACCTAAAACCGTCGAGGTGTTTGACGAGAGTGAAGATGTGCGTAAAGCGAGAGAAGTCTGTCATAATAGGAGCGAATGGCGCTCTGTTGTCTCTGCCTATTTCGTAGAGAATAAGGCGTGACATTTATGTTTGTACAGTCAGGGAAATGGGATGTTTAGCAGGTTGAAATACTTCTAAAATTGGCCTTGTTACTATTTCCAGCCAGTTGCATGACATAAGTACTCAATATTGAAGTTCATGGTGAAGTTTGTCCTATAATGCGAACAATTATGAAGGCAGTCTACCTGCTAATCATTCAGATTCCCTGACTGTATGTACTGTAGGGAATCAAATAGGTTAGACATGTAAGTAGTACTGGTAGATAATTGTGAGCTGGCTCGAAAGAATGGTGTTGGCAAATTCAAAAATTTAAATTGTTCGAGAACAATAGTTCTCCTAAGCTATTTCAAAAAGCTGGACGCCATTCCTTTGAGACGAGCAGATTGATGATGGTCTCTGTATTCGTTCTCAATAAAAAATATAATTAATTGGAACATGTATTTCATTTGAGTAGGGATCTTATCAGTAAAATAGCTTCACGGACGCTTCTGAACGGTCCTCGTACCACAAACCTAAGTAGTCTTCCACTTAGGACCCTCACAGTACCCTGTATTCGTTTGATTGCGCTTACCTGGTAGTGTTGCACAGGGTAGTGCAGCACCTGAGGCGGCTGCGACATGGCAGCCACGCCGCCGACACCGCCAACACCGCCGACTCCTCCAACACCTCCGACGCCGCCGACTCCGCCGCCCAACGCCCAGGGCAGCTGCACGCCACCCATCCTGGAAACAAAGAGACTCTTGATACCTGAGTCTAGAAAAGTTCGGTCCTAGGTTCTCTTCTTTGGCTCTCTCTAATATGTTACAATAGGCACCCTGTTCGAAAATTATCAGTGTCAAGATGTTGGTGATAAAATAATTTTAAACAAAAAAAAACCGACTTCAAATTAGCAATATTTTGAAAGTATTCCGTTTACTGAATGTAAAATCTTGACTTCATCAACAAATTACCGAAAACGCTGTACATCTCCATATAAAATTTGAAGAGTTCCCTCGATTTCTCCAAGATTCCATCATCAGATCCTGGTTTTGTGCCAATGGGACCAATTTCAAGTTATACCCTTTCGATTAAAAAAAAAATTTGAAAATCGGTCCACGGGTTTTCGAGTTATCGAGTAACATACACACAAAAAAAAAATAAAAAAAAAATAATAATAATAAAAAAAAAAAAAAATTAGGTCGAATTGAGAACCTCCTCCTTTTTGAAGTCGGTTAAAAAATAGTTCAATGTTTTTGCCAGTATGTCCCTGTAATACTTTTTAAGATGAGAATCAATACAACTCCAAGCAAGTCGGACAAGTCCTACTAAAGTCAATATTTTATTAGAATGGGGAGTATAGCTAGAAGAGGGTAGAACAATGCTTTGTAACGAATTAGACTTGTACGATTTGCTTGGAGTTTTATTTGTCATCTTAAAATGTATTACAGGGACATACTAGCAAAAACAATGAACAATTTTTTTTATCACCAATATCTTGACACTGATAATTTTCGGACAGGGTGCTATATGACTTTTTTAATAGTTGTTTTACACCGCATTAAGTTAACCAGTCAGTTTGAATTGCTAAGCAAGTTTTGATTTGCACCGAGAAAAAGACACAGCTAGTTACGAAAACAGAAAAATGTTTTCGTTTCGTAACCAGCTACGAAAGGGAATAGAGCATTATTACTATTATTGAAAAAAAGATCATAGTAAATTTTACACAACAAGAAAATTTGGGTTTTTCGTCAGCGATTAAAAAAGGAAAATTACGAAGTTGGACCAAAAGCTATGAATTAAAGCGAATTGAGTAAAACACTCGTTATTTATTTTAGACTTACAAAGTTAGTAAATAAATGTGCCAAAATAGCTTATTCACGGTGTTCATAGTGTGTATATGTGTTCTTAAGACAATACAGATGAAAAACATTAAAACTTTCACAACATTCACTTATTATAATAAAAAAAAAACTTACTGAGCAGCTCTGTGGTGCGATCCATACATGAAAATTTTCAAATATTTTGAATATCGAAGACTCCAATATAGAATGAACTTAGATTGAAGAAAAAATTGGTAAAAATGTCTTTACTTGTGGGTAATACAGGTTTTACATCTAATTTTAAACCTAAAGTTATGTTAAAAGTGGTTACGAAACGAGAAATAGTCATGGTTTAGTCTAAAACCTTAAATTCGGCGTATAGAACGACATATAACGGAGCTCACACAAGTGGTGTAGAAAAACGTTAGTCTATGTTTACCTTAATCAGAAAATCTCGTGTGTTACCTTCCTTGGGAAAAGCTATGTCCACACCAGTGCACTTTCACGTTCACCTTGCGTCTTCCTCAGACGCATGCCCGTGCAACCACAGCGCATGCGCTGTCCTCAATGAAGACGCGCTGGCGGCATGCGCTGTGGTTGGTGGTTGCACGGGCATGCGTCGGAGGAAGACGCAAGGTGTACGCGAAAGCGCACTGGTGTGGACATAGCTAATAAGACGCGAGGGTGGTACTACAGACCAACCGGCTAAGCACATGGCGCGAATAGTATCCGTCACTGTCTAACTCAGGGGTTCCCAACCTTTTCTTGGTCAGGGACCATTTCAATATTAGTCTTATTGCCAGGGACAACAATGTAGATATAAAACAAATTGTAATAACCAAACTGCAACTTTAATTAAAAAATATAATAAAATTGTTTTTATAAATGTGAATCCATGATTATGTATGTATGTATGTATGTATGTTTTTATACCAAAATAACTCAAGTGAATTCGATTCTATAGCAGCATTACAGTTTCTATATTTTTGCAATTTTAATGAGTTGTTCCTAGATTTCTTCTGTAACATCATTTAAATTGTTTTTTTTTTAATTGATTGGTGGACTATATTTTGAGTTCCGCGGTCCACGGCTGGTCCACGGACCACTGGTTGGGAACCACTGGTCTAGCTAGAGAGGTCACAAAGTGACAGGTAGTCCATCCCACGCGCGAAACGACTCATTGCATATTTTTTGACATTCGCTAATGCAAATACACATGCATCTAGATACACTAAAAACCTTGAAAATTTACTTTTCTGATATTCTTAGGGTTCCATAAGGTAACATACATACATTCATACAATCACGCCTATATTTGCAAACGGGGTAGGCAGAGCACACGAAACGTGAAACGTGAATCCATGATTATGACTGTTTCACGTTTAGTGGCCACTTCTAGCATAATATTCTTTAGGTTTTGAGGTGGCAGGTACAATAGTGACAGGTTGCTAGCCTGTCGCCTAAAGTATACCTTAACCTATGTCCTTAGTAGCCTCATACGACATCCATGGAAGAAATGGAGAGGTGTTATTCTAAACCCGACACCACACATAAGGTAACGACACCATTAATCAACTCCAACTTTTTCCGTGTGGACTTCGGTCTCCAGGCCTGTATCTACATCTACATCTGCCTGGAGAGATCTCTCTATACATCAGTTGTAAACGAAGCGTCACGGAAATACCCGAAACCAGTACGTCTAGTGCAGCTTGCAGGGATGGCAAACCAATGGCACGCGTGCCAATCTCGGCATGCAGCAAAATAGTTCAGGCATGCCGAATGATACAGACGAATTTATCCGAGACAAATCTATCTAGAATCTAGATGAATCCTTGTAATTTATAATTTTAATAAATGGTATTCTTAACTTAATAGTCTTAATTCCATCTAGTTTTATTTTTGATCAATAATATCAATAAGACTAAATTATTTGACGGCACGTCATAGCTATAATACCATTAGTTTCATAAAAAATGGCACGTGTATCGCAAAAGGTTCGCCAGGGGGTCTAGTGTGTTCAAAACGATCGTGCAGTCGATAACGATTTCGTTTGCGAGTTATCGCAAAATTGTATGGAAACTGAGAGAGCGCCGCCAGCGGAACGTTTGCACAACTGCCGCGGTCGACACGTCTCCATACAATTCTGCGTTAATTTGCAAACGGAATCAATATCGAATTCATCATCGTTTTGAGCACACTAGACGTACGGCTCGGCTTCTCCACAAGTCCAAAACCGACTAATCGGTAAGTCGGCTAGTTGACCAAAGTCATAATCGAAAATCGACACATTTCTAGTAAATACCTAGTAATTACTATGACAAGTTATTCAATTTCATACACATACAATCACGCCTATGTTCCCAATGGGGTAGGCAGAGCACACGAAATGTGACATAGACAAAACCATGATTGTGACTATTTCTCACTTCGCAGCCACTTCTATCATAGGTCATTTTAGGTTTGAAAACAGATGAAAGAGGTGTTATAATAGTGACAGGTTGCTAGCCTGTCGCCTAATGCATACCTAAACCTATTTCCTTAGTCGCCTCATACGACATCCACGGATAAAAAGGAAAAATGTTATTCTATCCTGACACCATACAGGATTTAGATTCGATTCAGGATTGGCATTCGATTTCATGTGATATTACCATATAACCAAACCGAGACCATTCCACGTTTCGCATGCACTTTTAATATATTTGTAGGTTTTAAATTAGACAAAAGAAGTCCAATAGGATCACTTATTTTTACGACATTTATGTAAAAAAAAAACAAAAACAGCATGATGGCTTTGCATTTCAAAATATGGAAACCAAATAAAAGCAAAAATACAGTCGTAAGTCGGTTCCAGTTACGAAGCAAGAAAAAGTCGTTTGATAACTGGTTACGAACGGAGAAAAATGACCACGAATGAAATTTCGGTTACGAACGTGAACCAAAGTGTTTTTGATTCAGCTTTTAGGGTATACTGACCCCATATACTGCTGCTGGTATCCGAATTGGCCGTAGGAGTAGCCCTGTACTCCCCCGACTCCCCCGACGCCGCCGACGCCCCCCACTCCCCCGACTCCCCCCAAAAATCCACCCAGCTGCTGCGGGTAGGCGTTGTACCTGAAATAGGTTGAGTTAATAATTATTAAACATACGAACATTCAATCAACACTCATGCCAAAGCTTCCCATCTATGCGTTCAGAGGCAATATTGTTTGATAACGAATAAAATTTTTAATTTCGAACGTCTTTTTAAAAACAGATGACGGTTGAAAGAAAAAATATTTCAATTTGGAATACGCCTGGCGATGCGAGCTTGTCAAACCGATGTGCATTTTTTTGAGAATGCAGATTTTTCTGTTAGCTGTTCTTTGATTTTTTTTAATTATAAGGTACAGGAATTAATGTAGACAATAATATGTCACTTAGGGGTCGTGCAAAAATCCAAAAAATATCACTATAAATGAAAAGACTATTCAACACGGTTTTTGCTATTTATATAAAAAAAAGCATAAAATTCTTACTTCCAATTCCAACCAAAAATTAAAATTCGCTCCGTAGCCATGTGCGAAAATGTTTTTCGAAATTGTCAAACGCCGTTGACTTTTGTCTTTGTCATTTGTATGGGATCACGTGACAGAGAGAGCGCTATACTAACTTGTTTCCGTGAATAGGGTACAGTATTACCAAACAAAGAATGCTCCACGATGTACCTGCGCAATAAACCAGTTTTGTGGCGCGGGAAACTTCTTTCTACCAATGATAAAAGTGATTTTTTCGCGCGCTGAATACTTGCGTTGTGATTGGACAGATATCTAGCACCCCAGCGCCAAATGCGTCGAGTAGCCGAACTAAAGACGTGTGTAACCGAGAATGCATAGCAAGGAAAATTGTGCCCAGAGCGTTTGTAAATAAAGTTCAATATAGATAAATTACTCGTTCGGCTACTCTCGGATATCGTTCTGCGCTTCTCGGCGCAGACGGTAACAGCCGATGTCACTTACTTTCTTGGTAATACTGTACAGATGGTGTACCGCTACGTACCAGTAGGAGGCTGGTTGGACACCGCCTGTGTACGCCGCACCGAAGGGGCTGTACGCGGTGCCGCTCAGCTGCAACATAAAGCATACATACATATACATACATACATTATACATACATATATCACGCCTATATTTCCTAATGCAGAAGGCAGTGAGCACGAAACGCTACATAGACAAAACCATGATCATTTCACGTTTTGCTGCCACACTTTTTTTTTAAATTTTGAGTTGGCAGGTATAATAGTGACAGGTTGCCAGCCTGTCGCCTAAAATATACCTCCTATTCCCTTAGCCCTCTTTTCCACGGACGGTTTTTAGCCGTAAAAAACTACGGTTA
>BHDV01033520.1:93606-116095 GCA_005406045.1 Adoxophyes honmai | reverse complement strand
CCCCGAATTTAACGCGAGCGGAGCCGCGGGCAAAAGCTAGTTAAGTAATAATAGTGATAGGTTGCTAGTCTGTCCCCTAAATAAGCTTTCTAGTTTGTAATGAACTGTCCAAGAGTTTTGGTAATTCTGATATTTGGTACTTTGGTAAGGTAATGCTGATGACTGATGATAATAAATAAGCAAACCTACTTGTTACGTTTTTTTTAATGCAACGGTATTTTCATTCACGACTGAGACATGACAGTCAGAAGTCTTTTGTTTTAACTAGAAGTTTACTCGTAGATTTCCACATTTAATGGTTATTTACTTTATTAGTCGTGTAATCGCCACTTGTAGCCCGCAAGGCATTTGTCAAGTACTCGTTAAATAACGCGGAATGCACTTGAGTACTCGACTTGTACGTGTACAACACACGTCCAGTAACTTGCCTTGCTACTGCTACCAGTCCTTCAATGATGATGACACTTATACATACATTGTGCCTGTGCAGTTTTGCCAAATGGGCTAGTTAGAGCACACGAAACTCTACATAATCCAAAAGCTAGGCGAGGTTTTGGATATGGAGCGTTTTGTGTCGATTTAATGGAATGAATGTCATGGTAAGTTACATATCTATGTTATTATAACAACCTTTAAAAAAAGGCCGAGTGCTGGTAACACTTTACTTTATGCTTGTACAGTCGAGTTCATAAATATTCTTCTTCTTCGTCCCTACACTCTTGGCAGAGTGGTCGTGGCCGTCGTGCCCTGAATAGCAAGCCTTATCACCCGGCGCCATTCTTCTCTCACGGCTGCGCTTGAGCCAAATGCCAAATATGTAAACTTTTGCACCTTATTGTCAATGTCATAAGGGTGTACAGATATTTTTGAACCCTCAGTTTTGCTCATGTATTAATGAACTCGACTGTACATAATTATACAGGGTGGCCAGAAATTGACCGTAAATATTTTAACCGATGGTCGGGTATACGCGTCTGAAAATCCCTTTAAAATATTTCCACAAATTTTTCACTATCGAGCTTTTGAGAGACAAACGTTTCATCGCTTTTCAGGTAAATGCGACCACTACATACATACATATGGTCAATTTCCGGCCACTCTGTGTATTTAAGGTCATATAATAAGCGAACGGCAAATCGATGAGCGATGTGTTATACCCTGTCCGTGTAAAAGGAGGTTATTAAAATAATATGATAACTTAAATATACAACGAGTTTCTTAGAACGTGTGCTATCTGTTTACCTAGCTATATCTCATCGCCTGAGAGGAGCCTTCAGTTAATAAAATGTAAAGTTTTACTGATTTTAATTATTTACTCGGTTTATTTACACACAGATACATCACGCCTGTTTTCCTTTATAGGGTGGGCAGAGCACAAGCAACGTTGCATAGTTAAAACCATGACTATTTCACGTTTCGTGGCCTGTGTGCAGTTTTTGCAATTCTCAAGTTAGCTTAACTTCCACTATCGAAAGTTAAATTAAATTAAATTGTGTTTCAATTTTGTACTTTACTAAAGAACAAATTGATTCCTGACCAGCTTAACAAATATATTTACAAGCTATTTACAATGAACACCATAGTGACATTGCACTGCTGGATTAACATCCTGACGACCGACGTGCTATACATCCGTACCAATATATAAATGTGAAAGTGTGTTTGTTTGTTTGTTTGTTTGTCCGTCATTCACGGTTAAACGGAGCGATGGATTGACGTGATTTTTTAGGTAGAGATAGTTAAGGGCATGGAGAGTGACATAGGCTACTTTTTGTCTCTTCAACCCCCCATTTTCCTAAAATGTAGTTTTCAATGTAGAAAGCTATAAATTGGTATATGTGCTATCTCTTCTGTGATACCCCGAATTTAACGCAAGCGGAGCCGCGGGCAAACGTACATAAAATAAAAGTCTTGTAACTTTGTCTATTGACTTTAAGAGTCAATTTTTAACTGCACATATTTTGTGTGTGTGTCGGGTTAGAATAGCACCTCCCCCTTTCTTCTCGTGGGTGTCGTAAGAGTCGACTCTGGGAAAGGGTTAGTGTATTGTGGGCGATGGGCTAGCAACCTGTCACTGCAATGTCACGTTTAACCATCTGGTTACCCTGAAATTGCTAAACGTGGCACTGGATTTTTGAATTCATGTGCTCTGCCTACCCCTTTTGGGAATACAGTCGTGAGGATATATATGTATATATAATTATATATGTATTTACAGTAAATATCATAGTGACATTGCACTGCGATATTTATCACGTTCATTGTGATAATGTCCTATGACGTGTGTACGTTGGACATTTGAAATGTTATTTTTGGATTGTATTTGTAAACAGAATATTAATTGAATTACCCGTGGGTGGTTATCTACATAAACATTCAAATTAAATTATGTACATAATTATTTCACGACCACACTCAACGATTCAATCTCGGCTAAGCGTGATTATGTAAATCGCACTTTCTCACAATAAAACTTAAACTCGTGTTTAATAATTATGCTTCTTAATAGAATATTTAAATTCTAAATTCATTATATGAATCGCCAAATTGGGTTTACGAATCTGGGGTTCAAGTAAGGTTAAACGATGGCGTTCATCAATTTATCAATCAAGTCAAAATTTACATATATGTAACTCTTTCATAAGGTTAGAAAACATCTCTCCATTTCTTGGATGTTGTAAGAAGTGACTAAGGAAATTGGTTGAAGTAAATATATTTTATACTTTAGGCGACAGGCTAGTAACTAACTGTTATACAGGTAGCTGGAAATTTACCATAAATATTTTAACCAGTGCCACCAGTGGTCGAGTATACGCGTCTAAAAATCCCTGTTTTTTCAGATCTTTCATATAAAAAAAAATGAAAACTTGAAATAATTGCCCCATCCTTCGTACCCTCGTACCCTGGTCCTTATCAAAATATGCTACAAATGGCTATGAAACTTGAATGGTCATGGTTTGTCTAAGTAGTATATCCTGTGATCTGTTAAGTTCAATAAAAAACACGTCAGTACTATCTGGTAAACGTAGTCACATGCTTATAGGGCCTTGCATCTAAATCAACATTTAGATATGTAATTTGTTATAATCAGACAGATACGAATGTTTGAATAACATCTGTTTTTGTTATGGAATACGAAGAAATGGACGCACGTGAGACATGTTGTTACATAACACTATACTTTGCTACCGAACGGTTGAGGATATTATAGTAGTATTGACAAAAAGATTGCGTATCATTATTTCAGCGTAAAATATTTATTTTGGGTTTATTCGCTGTTTTGTTTGAGATTAGGCAGATAAAAGTAACAAGGCTAGTTTTTAGATGTTTGTCTTATTGCAGGACGTAATGACGTATTATGTGTTTTGGTTTAATGAAATAAATTGAAAAACTAGAAACAAATTAAGATATATAAACGTTGTAAATGTTTTGAAATCGTTTAGCGCATTACGCACGATCAAATTTTACTAACGACTAAAATCATTTAAATACCAACTTGCACCCAAACCCACATTTCAGGGAACAGGCAATAAAGAAAATGTCGTCAGTGATACAAAAACCATAAAATATATTTTCGGCCCTTAACAACGGACGATGTTGCATGGATGCAGTTTCTTTTGCCTATCGAATATGAGAAAAAAAACTTACTGGCAGGGTAATCTGTTTTGTGCTTTACTTTTAAATTTGGATTGTTGAAGTTAGAGCTACTAAAAATAAACTAAACATGGCCGTTTGCTAGTCATCGTCCTCTAATTACGCCAATTAGAAAGATTAGGCGTTATTTCAGGCTTAATACCGATTAATCTTGCGATAGCATTCACGGAAACTGGCAATCAGTTGAGTGAAGTTCAATGTTACGTTTATTTTTACAACGTTAAGTACACGAAGGTATATTGCGACAAAAATATATAAATTAGAGAGAATTATGTCAAAATAGAAGCGAATGGCCCTCTGTTGTCTCTGCCTACCCCGCAGGGAATAAGGCGTGACGGTTTATGTTTATGTATGTATAATATGTATATAAATGTGTGATGACTTAACTTTAACTATTGTAGTCTGAATTTAAACTCTTTTTAATGAACGTAGTTTCAGAAGGCAAATAAACATCACACATTACATTGTAATTACATATACATACGGATCTTTTCACGATGTTCTTCACCGAATAGCTCGTAAATTTCAATAGTGATTTCGCGCGTAAAGAAATGCGAGGCCACAGGTCAAACCACTAGGTCATTGCGGCTTTTTTGCGGTATACCTGTTTGTTTATAAAATTCCAACCACTAAAATTTAAGGCGCGGCCATATTGTTTGGAAATTTTATAGTATTTTTTTTACACAGGAAACATTGCTTGCCTATGGCAAACTTTCACTGTGTTGTCAATTAATGAATATCAACAAAACAATAGAACAATGAATAGTAACAATTGTTTTTTTTGTGAAAAACGATCCGACAAAATGAAGCCAAAATAAATGTTAAATAGCGAACGGGACATTGTATAAAACGGATATCGAATAAGGTGCGTGATGTAAATTTATTTCACTTAATAATATTTTCTGACTACTTATTATGTGTATGACTACGATTTTTTTATATTAAGCAAAACAAACAAAAAAACGTTTAAAAATGTGGCTATATTGGTAAATCCAAAACTAGAACTAGAACACTCACAAATCTCACACAACCAGGGTCTACGAGTATTTTCCTATTATTTAAGCGTACGTTCATGTATTTTAGTCGGTGGTTTCCCTGGCCTACGTGCAGCTTCAGCCTATTTACCCATTATTTACCTCCCGCTTCTGAGAAACTCCTGCGCCGGTGACTCAGAGTTAATATTAACTAATATTAACTTGTGGCCGTCTAGTCACAACATAGCTAGTTAGTTAGTTGCTAAGTTGATTGCCCAGTTTTTAATAGTTGACCACTTTGAAGACTTATTACATTTACATTATTATAATTAAGACATTAAGTGCCGTGATAGCCCAGCGGTTCGAATAGTGGCCTCTCAAGCAGAGGGTCGTGGGTTCAAACCCCGGGCTCGCACCTCTGAATTTTTCGGAATTTATGTGCGATATCGAATTTGATATTTATCACGAGCTATTCGGTGAAGGAAAACATCGTGAGGAAACCTACACACAGCTACGAAATAATTCAACGTTGTGTGTGAAGTTCCCAATCCGCACTGGGCCCGCGTGGGAACTATAGCCCAAGCCCTCTCATACTGAGAGGAGGCCTGTGCCCTGCAGTGGGACGTATGTAGGCTGATGATGATGAATTAAGACATATGCGATGAGTATGGATGGAACGACAAGGTACGATAATTAAAATGATTTATTTGGCTCATGGCATACACTGTAAGGATTTTTTCTTCAGGACAGAAAACCGTGTAGATATCCGTGTGGTGGTGTAATTTTAGAATAACACCTCTCCATTTGTTCCGTGGATGTCGTAAGAGGCGACTAATGAATTATGTTTAGATTATGCTTTAGGCGACAGGCTAGCAACCTGTCATTATTTCCACTATGCATCACTTCCATATCTTTTTCAACCTAAAATTACGCTGAAAGTGGGTAGGTACGAATCGCGAAATAGTCACGGTTTTGATCCCATTTGGAATACGTGTGTGATGTGTGTTGTGTGTATGTATGTATGTATTTATGTACCTATGTATGTAGGTATGTATGATATTTAATAGAAGTGTAGGGATAAATATTGGATTTTATTAGGTTTCGTTCATGAAGTAGTTATTATGACGCTATTACAGTAACCCAATAAAATATGATTGTTTTCAATACAGTACTTGTTTACAGTTAGTTTCGCATTAAATAAAGTTAATTGGGCTATATTTAGAAGCAATAATAATTAAGGCTGCATCTTTAAGGTAAAATAGAGGATAAATCCAGAGAAGTAGGTACGGCACTGTATATTATGTATGTAATTACACTGTGTATTGATGAACTAACCCCAACATGCGGTGTATCGTTAAAAAGGTCTTTTAAAGTGCAACAAAAACTGCCTTGAAGCTATGTAGATCAAACTCCCCAGTCTTGAGATAATCTAAAACAAAGTTAAAATTTGGGATGTCCCCCATCGTAACTTTTGAAATATTAGTAAAATAATTCTGAAAAAAATATGGTATATACCTCAAAGCAAGTACTTTCAATGAAAATTATAGCGGACTCGATATCATGAATAGTTATTTTTATACAACTCGACCAACTTATGTAGCTACAGTCGTCCGAACAAAATATGTATGGGGGTCAACCGCAAAATGAAATTTAGGTAGCTACGGAACCCTATCACGTGCGTGCCCGACACGCTCTTGCCCGGTTTTTTTTTTTCGTTTAACTCACTTGGTAGTTTACAAAAATTCGGATTCAAGGCTTCTATAATTTCTTAATAAGATTTTTCATTTGGCTGGCATATTGCAGGCCAAAAAGATGGACACTATCATGGTGGATGCTTACAGATTACAGATTAAATATAGATTTGGAATATCTGTGGGCACACTTTCCATAAGAATGCAAGTAAGAGGAAACCCTGGTCATAACACTACACTAGGCTTAAAGCCTATAATTTATATTTATATAGCATTGTGAAGTAATTGTGATGTTTAGATATAAGTCCCGTAGCAGCGGCTATTCAACAGGTCGGTTGAAAAGGTCATTATAGTGGGACAATTAATTTATTTTATCATAATCATGTTTTTATTATAGTTTTGCTATCACTAAAAATGTTTATAAATGTTCTTCTTCTCTGAAGGTTTGCAGTCAGTTCCTTCGCTTCCTATTCACAGCTAGTCCGGACAACTCCTCCATTTTTGATGCATATCCACTCCCTGATATTCCGAAATTATGATAATTTACATCTACCGACGGTTTTTTGTTTATTTTATAGATTTATATGAAGAAAGCTTTATACTTGGTTGTATTTCTGTACATATAATAGCTTATTGGCGCTGTAACGTATCAAATATTTTGTCTACAAACTTTTGAGTGCCCTGGCTAACCCTATTAGCATGACTCTTGTAGCCTCCAAGTCGTCCAATAAGAACCAGCGAGTAATCTTCAGGAAATTCATTTTACTTCGGAACACCTCAATTACCTAGTAATAAAATGACAACAAACCATCAACCATAATCCACGTTCGCGTGCCAACACAAATTAGAGGCCATAAAGACAGACACACAAAGAAATTGCCCGGAAGACATGAAATGACCAACTTGTGAGGGTAAACAAAACAGGGGCTTGATGGGTTAGGTACTGATGTTAATTGAAAGAGCACTAATACTAACTTTTCCTATAAAGATTATATTAACTACATACATACGTCACGTCTGTATTCCTACATGGGATAGTCAGAGCAAACAAAATACTACATAGGCAAAACCATGACTATTCACGTTACAAGGCCACTTCTAGCATATTTTTTTTAAGTTTTACGTTGACAGGTTACGTTACGTTGGTGACAGGTTGCTAGCCTGTAGTCTAAAATATACCTTAACCTATTTCCTAAGTCGCCTTTTACGACATCCATGGAAATGGCGGTGTTATTCTAAACTCGACACCAAACGAAAAAAAAAACTGTTATATGTTTTTGCGTTATCTAGTATTATCAAACCGCGATTAGAAAGGGATTGAGCTCATATGTCATTTTTGAACTAAATGCATGATATGACATTGTCAGTGGTAGAGTATGCAGATAAAGTAAATTGTTATTTTGGTACGATGAATTTCTAAAGCATGGAAAAAATATCAAATTATGTAGCGTTTTTCTTTTGATTTCCGTTAGCATTAAGTGATAGTATTTCAGATCAAATAGATTTACTTTCTTAAACCTGTAGCGTTTTTAAAGAATTTTAAACATATTGTTTATTTATGTATTTTTGAACAGCTACGGCAATTTGATAAAGCGAAATAATGTGGTTAGTGACAGATTTGTCAGATATGATATTACAATTTTTTATAAAAAAAAATGACAGTATTTACCGAGAATAGAGTTTAAATATGCAAATCATATTCAGCTTTTAATTATATTATCTATAAGAGTCTGCACTTATGAAGATATCAAATATTGGTTTTTTAATTATATTTTCATTTATTAGGTACAATTGTGCTAACGGTACTCTCGAATCCCTTTCTAATCGCGGTTCAGTAATACCCATAAGCTTTGTCTTATTTGGTACTAGGTCAATTGGTATCAATTGTCCCCCGATATTTATTTATTTTACTTAGCGCCCGCAACGTCATGTTATTAAGAATCGGTTTATTATTAACCTATGACGGTTGAATGACTCTTTTTACAAGTAAAACGCTAAAGACGTAACCGACGTTCCTGAAATACGGATCTAAAATAACCTCAGCCGCGAAATGCCTGACCGAGCTTCGCGGCGCAAGCGCATGAGATATGCTTTTGTTTCGAGACATAATTGCATCCAAAATGGCTGCCTTGTAAGGACACGGCTAATTAAAAATTAAATACACGCAGGCATTTGTATTCCCAAATGAGGTAGGCAGAGCATAGGAAACGTTAAGTAGTCAAAACCATGATGACTATTAAATGTTTCGCAGCCATCTCTAGACTTTTTTAGGATCCAAGTAATAGGTGATACTATCACTATAGTGACACGATATTAGTTTGTCGTCTAAAGCAAAACTAAATTTATTTATCTTTAGTTAGTCGCCTTTTAATTAGAAACGGAGAGGAGCTATTCTAAACCCGACAACACACGGGTTTAAATATTCTATAATGTTTGTGGTTTAGCAGAAAACTTGAGTCGGAATTATGTAGCAATCGGAATAATGTTGTTTCGGAATTTTGGCGAGTTCCGGCTAATGAACCCGCAGTGCAGCAGCCGCGATGTTTGTAAAGGTTGGTTTTCTTTGTCTTTTTCTGTGTCCGCCTCTTTCGAGGACAACAAACAGACAAACGGCTTACTACGGCAAGGTGAGATTGACTGTACCTGTCACTGTTTAAATAGAGACGTCAGAAAATTGCAGGTCTATCGCGCGCGTGTTGCCTACAGCTAGTATCAATCATACTATCCCTCCTAAATTCCTAATCGGGGTAGGCAGAGCACAGACAAAACCATGACTATTTCATGCTTCTGAGCCACTTTTCCTTCGTGATTTCAAGTTTGAAAACAAAAGAGGTAAGGTATGGTAGAGGCATGGAAGGATCTATCTTTAGATATCTAAATATACCTAAAAAACAATATAGAAAGGAAACCAAACAAAAGCCGGTGAAATAAGTCGGAAACTTATTATCGAATTTATTCCTTAAGCTCGTCACAGACTACGCACATGCGATAATATTTTATCTGCGTATAAATGCCATTTTTCCATATGTCGGTGCCAACAGATACTTGACGGTAAATCTGCGCTGTGTTAGCTCATTGAATTGTATAGGGTGCGATATTGACAGATGTCTTACCGTATCTGCTTAGTGTGTGACACGCTTAACACACAAGAAAAAACTTAAAAGCGACATTGGATTGCTCGACAAAGAAATCATTTTTTCAATTTATTGTGACAACGTTGTACGGTGGGTTAAAAATCTATTGTTTGGTTGGGGCGGAAATGGTGGTGACTGCGCCTACCGCATAGAAACAGTGGATTGCCAACTCAGGATTAATTTGTTGACAGTGGACCCCAGTACCACTTGACGACCCCCGGTCTATTTCGATGTCGTTCGCATTTTGTTGTCATCATTCGTGTTACTATACACATCAGCTCACATCGGCAGTAGAAAACAAATGTCAGTCATGTTGTTTTTGTTTAATTGCAAAGTTATACTTAAGCTGTTAGTCAAATACAGCCACAACAAAATTTGTTATAAAAAAAATCGCGAATGACATTTAACGTCACTTTCTTTTGTTCTGTTTTGCGATTTTTTTTAGTAATCCTTTAGCTGTCAGTCAATTACATTTGCAGTAGTTCGCTTTTATTCTAAACTTTGGATTTATTGAAAAAAATACTTGACACCTCGTTAACGAAAATTTATTTGATTTACAGGAACTTTATAAATTTTGCATATTTTTACAAAATGATAAAAAAATTGGCACACTCAAGACTCTAAGCCGAGGCTTTACATCTTTTGGCTTCTTGTGAAGTATTTTCTAAAAACAAATTAGGTACACATCAACCGCGAATTTATCAACAAACCTGCTTATAAGTCAGTTGAAGTTTCTGAGGATACATCTCTTGGAGCCTCTGGCAGAGGTGAGCTGCCGTCGTCGCCAGCCGTGCCATCTCTCTCGCACTCACTACAATCCCGTTTGAATTATCTTCCGTCCCTATCTAACACCAGGTCAAGCACCCAAGTAATCCCCGATGATTGCCATCTCGTCCCACACAACAATGTATATCAACAAGGTTAAATTAAATGTTATTTTATTTACACTCGCATCACCTTTACTAATTGTATTTTCGTTTCAATACACCATTAAAAGTAATTCAATTGTTTTTTTTTTAAACTATAAACGTCACTTTTATTTTTAATTTTTCACCGCACCAAGGAACACAGTCCGCAGTTCCGAACAAATGACGAATGCCGCGCGGACTCTTCTAAGAATGCGTTTACACTTCCGTGCAATATGAGTTCTTGGACTCAACTGCGGCACCACAAACTATTCGGAGTCGCTCGTACCCCGTTCGATGTAACCGTCTCGCTTTGATCCCGTTAGTGGGAACGAGATAAAAAAGTCGACGCTGCGTCAGAGAGATGCATATTAATTTCTCACAGTGATAAGATATTTGAGCGACAGTTGAGCGATGCTCGATATATTATACGATAGTGGTACTCGAGCCCACGCGAGCAAACATATTTGTGCGTTCTGGATTATAGGCGTTAAGGTTGGCTGGCAGTTCGATTGTAGTTATTGCGACGTAGGCTAATTAATATACAAAGTACGTTTTCGTGATTGATAAGATATTAGATTTAATAATATCGGGACTGCAAGGTCGCTGGAATAATATGTTTAGAGTTCTGCATCGATGCTTTCACTATTATACCATTTCCATACATTATGTGCTAGAAAAAGCTATAAAAAGAAAAATAGTCATGGCTTTGATATGTAACGTATCGTATGTTGTTTCTACATACCCACCCTATTTGGGAACAGGCGTGATGTTTAGGTATGTATGTTATGTAATACATATGTTGATTATTTTCAGTCTGTTCAATTGTGGAAGTTATGGCAGTTAGAAATAGAAAAGATCACCAATTTCATAGGTAAAAATGATCTCACAATCGCAGGAACTAACAATACGAATTTCTGCGATACGATTTTTAGTAACCATCGCGTACAGGGTTGTTGAGTCACTTACCTATCTTTGTAGCTTGGTCGTGTAATACTAATCCAATAGCTGACATCTAGTCGATCACATCTGTCATTGATTACGTGATTACACGTCTAAATTGAGAACAGTGACAAGTGGCTCAACAATCCCGGTTCGTGACTGTACATACAGATCGCGTCGTGGTTTTGTGTGGGTGCCCTATGGACCCATTAGATAAAAAAAGTCAGTAGACGACGACAGTTAATACTCGCTTCTACTTAACCTATAAACGCAATCAGAGTTGTTGGAAACAGTGGCACCACCAGGCATCGTGTTACCGTACCAGTGCTACTCGGAAACAGTAAGCTGAACGGTAAGAGACATTACGATCGGTAGAATGAAACTCGATTCTTTCCGTTAGGTTCAAACAATAGTATAGTCCCCGGCGGCTAACTTGGCAAGGTTTTAGGGGAAAAGTTCGTGCAGCGCTTTACCACTAAAAAAATGCTGAGGGCTAAAGGAATCGTAGAAGTCTATTATAGGGATAATGACTGGGATAAAGATTTACCATTGTAATGTAAGTAGTCTGTCAGTTACAGTATAAAAAAATTGGGTCCCGTATTTGTTTTAATAATAGAAAATCGACAGTATCGACACACACACTTCCAGAGTGGGGGTTGATGACGTCACGCCTTGGTAAAAAATAAAAATGTATCGCGTTGTGACGTCACTACAAACTTTTAAGCGCTATATCCTCGTTATTTTTTTTGTTTCTTAAATAAAAGTAAAAATACATAAATATTTTTTAGTCATCTTGCTTACTGTAAAACTGTTAACCATTATGTTGATAAAATTATGGTATAATGTGCTTTGAATTGCATATAGAGACATGTTTTTAAAACCTACTCTACAAATTGATTGTAAATTCCAGTGTTCGTTTTATAAACTAACGCCGTTGCGCTCATGGCTGACACGCGTGGATGTGTCAAATTTTCCATGCCATAATGACTCCTAATTCGACAATTGAACGAACGTAGTGACCTCAACACCTGAGAATAAGTAGTAAAGTAGTCAAACCATAGATAACTTTTGTAATACAAATAGTAAGAGGATATTTAATGGGCACAATAATATTTGTAGTACAAGCAGAGATAAAAATATGAGAGTACAGGGTCCAATACAACAATACTAATCCATAGATATGCAATAGTAATGACGTTTAAAAGTATATTTTTTAGACTTAATTTTTTTCCACAACTACCACAGACTAAAGTTGAAAAATATTTCAGCCAGCATTCCTCATAAAAAAAACTTAGACGAAAATATCCAGCCAGGTCGAAAATAAAAGATACAATATTTTTTTAAACTGCATTACTGTAACAGCCTCCGGCTACTTATGATTGCGGCCGGACAATAGACTATTTCGGAATTTACTCGTATGTTATGTAACAGCAATAACAATAGATATAACGAGGTGATTACGGCTTGACGATGTTACTATTTCCTTTATGAAACGACAAAATCGTGAATAGGTACAGATGTTATGTAATCATCGTTTGCCATTTACAATTGGCCACATTTTTACGGCCATGAGGTAAATTTTTTGAGGAAATTAAGGCGAAAAAAAGTGTTGTGACTGTCATGTAGAGTTATAATCAAAACAAGTATGTAAAATGTAATCTAAACAATACATAACTAAATGCGTACATTATTACTCAAACACTGGATAGTATTGATATCGTGTTGTGTAAACTGTCTCCGTGACAGTCATCTGTCAACATCCGACAGCAACATTGTATAATATCTTCATCAAGTCGTCATGTTTAAAGAAAGAACAGGAAAATACAAGCACAAGTCGGGATTTCCTGACATCCTAAAAGAGAACAACAACATTATTAAATCTTAATTTTCGTTACAACACTAATTAAGTAATAGGATTTTGTGCAAACTTTGGAACACACCTACAGGTTTTAGGCGGAAAATTCTCAGTTTTCCGACGTACGACCGAGCGATTTGAAATTAGAGTGTGCCTGCTAATCGATCGGTGATTGGTCCGTCACGAGCGGAGATCGGGATGGCGGCAAGTTAGCACCCAATCACGTCGACGCATTATGTTCTTTTTTTAAATGGATCACTTATGTGGCGCATGAGCGACCGGGGCAAATGAAGCGAGTAAACAAACGATTTCGGAGTTCCAAAGGCCAATATTCGTGCATTTCGTACCTATTGCATTTTTTTTAATGTTATTGAAATGATTCCCAGATGAGTGGAGCCAATCGATTCCCGACCCACAACGTGTCGTGGTCACAAAACGTAATACAAAATCCTTAGTCAATGCAATGTCACTGACGTTTACTGCAAATAAATAAGTTATAAATAGGTATATATGGCGGAACAGAAACTGTTGGACAGTACCTACTGATCCTAGATCATTTGCCACATGTTGGCCTATTCAAGTAACTATTCATCGCTAACGTGCATAGAATTTTAACAAACAAATTGACACCCAACTAATTTATTAGCCTCAAATACAATGGACTAAATATCATTGTTGGAATACAATCTTTTGACTGAAACACGGTTTCTTGAATGCAATGTTAAATCAGGTGTGTCCGCGACTAAGTCACAAAGACAAATAAACACGGAATAGGTATGCGAGAATGGCAGGACATGTGACTTGAAAACAAAACACTGATTGCTGGTGCTAATTAGCGATTGTCGTGTGTTTTGCGTTAATTGCCTCGTCTAATCTCCATTTTGCCTTTTTCAAGCGTAACGGGCCTTGGTTTAGGTATAACAGCGAACTTTAGGAAGAATTAGCGAGCTGCAACTTCTTTGCATGGGTTTCTTTGTGTTTGTCGAGTCAGTTATAATGTTTTATACATACGCAACTTCTGGAAAAAGCTACACTCGTTCAGTATCTGGTTTTTTAATCTATTGTTAAACTACATATGTACATACAGTGGGGAACTGATTAAAACGGAGACAAGAATTTCAAATTCTAAATTATTTTTCATCCCTCAGCACTATTTTTTTTTTCAATGGAAATTTGATTCTTTACTTATGTTTTGCTG
This sequence comes from Adoxophyes honmai, assembly GCA_005406045.1. Lineage (NCBI taxonomy): Eukaryota > Metazoa > Arthropoda > Insecta > Lepidoptera > Tortricidae > Adoxophyes > Adoxophyes honmai. The sequence goes on along the minus strand of BHDV01033520.1, from coordinate 101,742 downwards.
TTCTTGCAGCTAAAATTAGTTCTTTAAGACAATTAATTAGCGACTTATGAAGTTATGGTTGGGTACCAATACAAGATACAAGAGAAGATGAGACAGATTTGGAAGCTAATTGTAACTCCCAATTTACTAAAAAAAGGGCGTGAAGTTGGATTTTTATAATTATGTACATTCAAGTAATAAAAATATGCGTTTTTAAAACTGATAAGTATAAATCTCGACTACGGACGAAAATTTAAGAAATTGGGCGTAAAGTAGGCGGTTTACCGTTCTTAACTGATTTCTCGAAACTTGTTCCATATCTACCAACATTATCGGAGAAAACCGCTCGTTGCACATTATTAACGCCCGCCAGTTCATTTAGTTTTAAGAGGAAATATGCCGGTCGAAGGAATTGAAAAATAGGTATTTGCTAAATCTATTGCTGTCGCGCCGTGACCTGCCCAGACGACGTCGAGTGCGATAAGAACAACTACAGCTCGGACCGAAAATACCTATGATAATTATTCAAAAACAACGTTTCGTAGTCCCCTGATTTCTTCTCCAAAACTTAACCGATTAAATATGTTTTTTCATTAAATGTTTAAGAAATGTCATAACTGTGTTCCTATGTTCTTATATTTTGATATAATTGTGTTAAAATTGGTTTCTAGAGGTTTGAACACAACGGAAAAACTTGCCAATTTTTCATGTTTTTGAAGGTTAATATCTCCTTTAATAATTCAATAAAGAAAAAAAGGAAAACATAGGAACATGCTAATATATCATTAGATTGTTGATGTAAAAAATCATTGTTCTACGGGTAATATCCAGCGAGGAATCAGGGGACTACGTTTCCATACAAAATGTGACCGCTCCATTTCCTCTTAAATCTTTTAAAGCTGGGCACAGAATGGTGCAATTGCCACGAGAACGCACGTTACATTGCGTGTTTCACCAGTCTGTACTCGGCAGAATACCGCGATTTTATCTATTCGACGTGCTGTTCTTTCGCAGAATTTGATTAAAAGGCGCACGAAGTTACCAAATTACTAAACTTTCATTTTGTGAGCTGTATTTTTAATATTTATTTGTTACTAGCTTTCCGCCCGCGGCTTCGCCCGCGTGGAACTCGGTTATATTGCGGTATAAAGCACAACTATAAGAAAACTTCTCGTTTCAAACGACACACAGCGCCATCGAATCATCTATCGATCGATCATCGATCGATATCGATCTATCATCGATTGATATCGATCTATCAAGCAAACTATATTTTTGTTTTCCCTCGGGAACATCAATTTTTTCCGGGATAAAAAGTACCCTATTATTTAATCCGGACTTCTATCTTTGTGTCTGCAAAATATCAAAGCAATCGGTTCAGTAGTTACGGCGTGAAAGCGGAACAAACAAACAAACAAACAAACAAACTCACTTTCTGACTTATAATATTAGTATTAGTAAGGATAGAACAAAAACAATAAAACACAGTGATAAGTACCGAATTTGCGATTATGTAATCACACCCACACCATTCCTAGAACGCGACGACTAACTTTTAGCGTGTCCTATTTCAACTATTTTCTTTGTTCTAACATAAACCTAACTAACGTTCACGTAGAGTCTTTTTTAGAAGTGTAAATGAGGTGGAAATATGGCCTATTCAAGTGGCTTGATTGTAAGATTAAATGTCACATGCGTCCTACGCAAACTATTTGGACGAGTTAGCGTGACATGCCGTTTGTTGTTTGGTTGTCTCTTTCTAACTGAAGAAATTAGACAAGGATGCAATTAGAGATAGATACATACATACAATCATGCCTGTGTTGCAAACAGATGGATGAGATAGAATAATGACAGGTTGCTAGCCTGTCGCCTAAAACATATCTAAACCTATTTCCTTAGCCACCTTTTACGACATTCACGGGAGAAATGGAGAGGTATTTATCCCGACAACACACCGCAAATAGAGATAATCAGGAGTAAAGTTGAATAGTAGGTACAATAAAGAGTTTTGCTTAGATTTTAGACGGCATGAAAACTATCTGTGTTGCCAGTGGCTAGGGTTGCCAACTTTTTTTGGACCCAATATAGTAGTTTTGACTTCAGAACCCATAAAAATATAGTAGTTCGGGAATTATTAATAAAAAATATAGTAGGTTTCAAATAATATTTAATTATTTTTTACTGCTTTGAGCTTTCATTAACAAATTTTTGTTTTTCAAGAAATTGTCAAAGCAATACAAGCACTGCGGGGTGTATGTAAATGTAAGTAACATTTTCGTTCAGAAATATTCTGAAAGTGTGATAAAAAAATAGAAACCAAGTTTAGCGACTTTGATGATAAAAATATAGTAGTTTTGCCTACTATATTTTATTTATAAAAATATAGCAGTTGGACCCCTAATATAGTAGGATACTATATTATATAGTAGGGTTGGCAACCCTACCAGTGGCCTACGTGACAGAGGCTGAGTGCCAGCGGGCCCTTGCCCATACCGGGCCTAACGAGGCATTGTTGCGTTTGACGTCACTCCGGCGCAGCAAAGGATCGAGAGTAAGCGCACGTGTTGAATCGCAAGTAAGCTCCGAATCTATACGATTACCATGACTTTACAGTGACCGTACGAGGGACGACCTAAACGATATATATCACGCCTGTATTCCCAAGCGGGGTAGGCAGAGCACACGAAACGCTACATAGACAAAACCATGACTATTTCACGATTTTTGGCCACTTCTAGAATATTTTTTCAGGTTTTGAATAGGCAGTGACAGGTTGCTAGCCTGTCACCTAAAATGTACCTGAACCTATTTCCTTAGTCGCCTATTACAACGTCCACGAAGGAAATGGAGAGGAGTTATTGTAAATCCGGCACCACGTGGATGGATGTAAACGATAATGTATACTGTAGGTAACTCTCTATTTATCAGGAGTTAAAAAGTAAGTAATATTATTTTCTATTATTTTACCTAGCGCATTGATTCCTAAAGTATTTATATTCCTAATCTATAAGAGTATTATATTATGTAGAGTCTGCTAACTAAACAACTCAAAACACATAAGTAGGTACAGTCAAAGAATTTGATGACTGTGCCACTTTGCACCTTTTTACAAGAAATGTCATTGTGATTGGCGTACTACATATACCATCTATTAATCAAAACGATTACTAGCCTGTCAGAAGTAACGGAAGATTACATCGCCACAACACCAAACAACACTCGCTTCAGACCCCTTAATCAAAGCAATATAAAACTCTAGTCATTATGAAAAGGTTCAAAGTAGCACAGCTGGTATCAATCAGGTATCAAAAAGTAGGTAATTGGATTTATAAATCAATCGTTTATATTCGTTTTATCTATTTAAAGCAGCGCAAAGGATACCGCAATAAAATTAATTGCTAGAATCATAAACCATTTATTTCTGTAAACACTTAAAGGCTAAAGTGTAAACACAGAATTTTATTGATCGTTCATTTCACAAGTACACTTTAGCACTTCGCAGAATCGCTACAGGAGCTTGGTTAGAGTTCAGGCGCCATCTTTTAAACAAACCTAAGTTTCTACGAACAAAGGGTTTGTTCTATTTTTTCGGCGAACAGTAACAATTGGTTCTTAGAATAGCATTGATGGGTGATGACTGATGCGTAGACACAGATTTAATGAAAGTAAAAGTCATGGTTCTGTGTGGTCTCGGATTAGAATAACACCTCTCCATTTCTTGTTCGTCTTTGGGAACTACCCGACAAAACCATGATGACTATTTCGCGTTACGTAGCCACGCCTAGCACAATTGTTAGTGTTTAAAAATTACAATATTTCTAAATAACGTTAAGGCCCTTCGCAGACGACAAACTATCCGCGACGGACTTTTAGTCTGTGAAAATAGAACCTATGGAATTATATGCAGTGACGCACGCGATGCGCAAAAAGTCCGGCGCACAATGCATATAATCCACGCAGACTTTTTATGCGAAGCAGACTCGATCGCGCAAAAAGTCTGTCGTCTGCGCTGCACCTAAATATTGCACTTTGTGAATAATAAAAACCTTTCACTGCCAAATAATCGGCCCTTAACATCGTTAAGAGATTGTACTCGATTCGTAACGCTGAAACTACACGTGTAGTCATTGCCAGTTTAACGATTTCATGGGTCACAGCGATGTGAGTTCAGTTACCCGTGCGTTTTAATCGATTAGACATAACTGCGTGGTCGTGCTAGTGATGTAAGTGATATGAGCCGAGGAAGCTGTGGGTACTGATGTAATTTTGGTTGTTCGGAGAACGTACCGCCAAACAATCTAGGCGATTTCTGTGCTCTTATTGGCCGGCCCAAGATCGCGCGCAACGCTAGTGCCTTTTTCTCTATGGTTATTGGCTCTGTACAGTTTCAGTGACAGTGACGTTAGTAAGTGGCAAACCACTAAACCTTTTGCGGGCCTAGGTGGTCAACATCTCTATGGGTAAAATAGACACCTCGACTGTTCTGCCTCAGTTTATTCACAGGGAAACCATACGTATCAGTCAAAGAATTTGTTAACTATGCCACTTTGTACATTACATGAAATGTCACTGTGTCATACCACACTATCTACAAATCAATCCAATATGAAACTCATTGTGAAAAGGTTCAAAGTGGCATATGTATCAATTTCTTTGACTGTACAAACATACATCACGCCTGTATACCCAAATGGGGTAGGTAAAGCATACGAAACGTTCGTAGCCACGTCCAGCATAATTTTAAGTTTCCAGTACTTGTACTATTATCTATTCTGTGTTTTCAGTTAAAGATGCACAAGTAACAAGCTGCTAGCCGGTTGCCTAATATGTACCTAAACCAATATCCTTAGTAGCTTCTTATGACATCCACGGAAGAATGGCGGAGATGTTAATTCTAAATCCGACATCACACGGGAAAAGACAACACAAAAAAGTTGACTGCCGGATAATAATCAGAAAACTTTGCCGATGCCATTCTTGTTGCTTAGCTAATTTTCGCAAGAAATTCCCAAGTTATTACCTTATTACTATGCTATCTTAATAGATATGTCAACTATGTTTCTTCAGACTTTGGCTGAAAAAAGGCAATTAAAAAAAGACAAATTGCTGCCAACATGCGACAGTATACCTAGAATCAATTAGGATTCCGTGATAATCTGCCATTCAACTCCCACATTCCCACCAGGAATTATCAGCTAATGATAGTTTGTTGTACTAACGCGGCAAAAAGTTATATCGTGTAAGGGAGTCGCTATCAATTACATCGGTAATGATGAGAAGAGGAGGTTGGGAATTATAAGAAAAGATAAAGGAAATTGCTTGGACACATATGTACTTAGACGTTAATCGATTGCGTTCTGCACGTGTTTAGGGAAAGTCACTAATGATGGGAAGGGTAGCCAGTATTTTAGGCTAGGAACCGGTCGCTATTATACCTCTTAACTTAAAATTATGCTAGAAGTGGCTATGAGACATGATATAGTCATGGGTTTGTTCGTGCAGTAGCGGTTTGTGTGCTCTGCCTACCCCATCTAGGAATACAGGCGTGATGTATGTGTGTTTTTGCCAGAGTTAAAAACCAGTAAAACAAAACTCTACGAAAAACAAATGACAATTGGAGAAATTTATATTTATACGTAGAAATAAGCCGCTTTGTATATCTTCCAAATTTCAAATGATGTCTACATTTCAATCGCCAGAAAAACTTCAGGAATTCCACGAATTACTATTAAAACTCCGTGATGCCATCGCCTGACTCAAATATCGTCCATTCAGTCATTATCATACGTATGTATGTATGTGTTAGATCGGTATGTTCATTCCCAAAATACTACGGAATTCTGTACTAAATTTAACCCTCTATTTCCGTATGTGAAACCAGTGGGCGTGTGCGTCACTCGCGCGCAGCTAGCATGCTAATGTGATACATAAAACACATACAAATCATTATGTTTTACAAAACAAAGTTATTTCAGCTAGTAGCGGAACGTAGGAACTAAAGCATTGCGTACTGCGCTCAAGGCAGCGCGCGACGAGAGCGCCACTGTTAACCGTCGCGATAAGTTTGTAAAGTTGTAAGTGCTAGTACAAAGTTAAATATGCAGGTGGCGAAACGATGGAACTAACGCTCTTCTGGACTAATTTAGGCACGCGTGCGAATCCAGCGCTACTGTTGAATGTTGAGCTAAGATTGCGAATTTTTAAGTACTATTTAAAAAAAAAAACACTACGATGAGCAATAATTAACAATTGGTGTCTCACAGACTTGACATTTATTACATTTCATTGAGCTACTAATAAATTGATTAACTTCTTTAAATAGGTTTACTTTTAACATTAAACTACCGTGAGACTCACTCATTCAAAAATATTTTTGACAATAATATAAATGACGATAATAACGAGGGTAGTCGTGAGCCAGTGTTAGTTTCGTCGAGCACGAGCAGTCGCGCGCAGAGAGCCGAGGCGCGCAGTTCGCGTTTGGCAGCAGCAGCTGCCGCGGCTCCTAGATGAAGGGCTACGAATTAGTCCGAAACATGTCGAGCTAAACTCGATTTATTACGTGAGTTATCCGTGTTTTATAAGAAGGTTTACTTTTATTTCGTTTGCATTTTATTCGCCAGAATTTGTTGTGTCCGTTTATACTTTTTTTGTCGGTTTGTACAATAATCGTGGTATGGACTGGGTAAATACGGTACTAAGGTACCATAAACTATAGAGTAGTATACCTATACAGCGAACTAAATTAAATGCATTAAGTCAGAACTACAGATTAGCTTCCCAGAAGTATGCAACAAAACATCACAGGCCAAGCTGTTATTGTTTAAATATAATACAGTATTTCCTCATTGTTGCAAATAACTTTTGCACGTGCCTGAATCGGGATAGAATAACACGTCTCCATTTCTTCCGTGGATATAAAAGGCGGCTAAGGAAATAGGTCAAGGGATGCTTTTCTACATTTTCCATCTGTTTTTAAACCTAAAATTATGCTAGAAGTGGCTCCAAAGTGTGAAATAGTCAAGGTTTTGTTTATGCCGTGTTTCATGTGCTTTGCCTGCCCCTTTTGGGCTCGAATTGCATTTAATAGCATTTTAATGCAATTTAGAAATTATAAACCCAAACAATGCATGTACCTACTACATTATGCATGTAGTAGGTACCTACATTAAGTCGATAAGTTAGAAATCCGAATACGCATTTCGGATTTCTAACTCTCTCTCACTCAGTCTTTCCTGCCCTATGTATTTGAAGAACAACAAAACCCATTGTATAAAATAACTAAGCATTCTTTAAAACGCACTTCTTTTCTTAAAATCAATGGGTTGGTTCCTAGAGGGGGCGGAGGAACAAAACGTGAATGAAACTGGAAATAAAAGCTTTTATAAAAAAAGTTTAAATGCGACCAAAATCGTTTCATTAGAGTATGAATAAACTCATTATAATAGCCTAGATATCAATAGAAGATATTCAATAAAAAAACATCCCTGCTATTTGATATCTACTAGATTCGTTTACTGATCATTGATCAAACTACAAAAAGTTCTTTTAGACGATCTTTTAAAATGCCAGCGCCATTTCGAAAAAAGGATAAAGGACTTCATCCCATAAAACCAGTGTTTAAAACGCATAGAAACAAACAAAGATTAATAACGTAAGTTTTAAATGCTAGTAACCCCAGCCTCTGGCCTTTTAAACAACTGTAATTGTTAATTAATCTTAATTATCTTCACCTACAATCATTCCTTGCAGACATAATAATTAAGCTTTCCTTTACAATGCGTTTTTGCGCAAGTCTCATTACATTGCGATTGTTAAAAAAATTATAATACATACATACATACATATAATCACACCTATAATCCCAAATGGGGTAGGCAGAGCGCACGAAATGAATTATAACCATGATTATGACTATTTCACGCTTCGCAGCCACTTCTAGCATCATTTTGTGTTTGAAAACAGATGAAAGAGGTAGAGGTAGTATAATAGTGACAGGTTGTTAGCCTGTCGCCTAAAGAATACCTAAACCCATTTCCTTAAAAAATATAATAATTATTTACAAATGCTTACAAAAAAACTGGTTGCCTGTAAAGTCGGTATACGGGCGAAAGTTTTACGTGACAACGACTTTGAGTGGTAAAATAATTTTAA
>BHDV01033520.1:72263-89101 GCA_005406045.1 Adoxophyes honmai | reverse complement strand
GGGGGGGGGGGCTCTTACAATATCCGCCCCGGGTGTCACCCATGCTAGCTACGCCACTGCTAAGTAGGAGAGCTTATGAAATAGGTATGTTATTTACGTTTACTTTAATATAGTGACGAAGTTATATAAAAATAACGAGGAAGCATAAAGAGTAATGTTATAGGTAGATATTAGGTATTTATTGATCTTGTATTCTTTATGTTTATATATTTGTTGTTGTATTTGTACATCTAGTAATTCTAGTATGTACCTAATGGTACGAGTACTGTTGTACAATAACAAATATCCACAAACAGCTACTAAAAAAAAAGATATACGATATTTCACTATGTTTATCGTAGCCTCTCTTTTTGCCGGTCTCAGTAATTAAATTTCCTTACTGTCTCTCAAGGGTTGGCTGTAAGAGATCCCTTTAAGGATAAGCCCGCCTTTGTACTTTGCAATTTTAATTGCATTTTTTTCACTTAGCCTAGTTAGTGAGATGTCATTAAAACCACCGCCGACATATACAAGACGTTTCTTCCGTGATTTTATCTAGCTGGTACCAGGACAACAGGACATGTTTGTACTTCGTCACAATAAGGTTAACGGACCCGAGTCGTGCATTCGCGTCCACGCCAACCGAACGACGTTAGTCCCCGGCATTCAAGATGGCAAGGTTTTAAGTAGTCGGGGTAAGTTCGCGCATCACGATTTAAAGTAAAAAAAAAACATTTGTTGTCTCTTTCTATCACGCTTGGTTAGAGCGAGACTTTTTATGTAGTGCATAAAGTTACCGTAATAATGGCGGGACCAGGTCCTAAATTTAGTCAATTCATATTGCAATATTTAGTACCAAATTCGTACCATTTGGTACCTTTTGTAAAAAAAATTGTAAACGATATCGTACTAAGGCTTCAAACGTTCATTAAATTAAAAATTAACACTGAATCACGTTTTAAAAACTTGTGTTACGTTAAACATGTACATGTAACATGTTATGCAAATGCAGTTTCAGGTTCTGACGTTACGGTTACGCTAATCGCATTGACGTGACGTAGGTAAATAATGACGTGACGTGACGTAAAAATGTGTTTGTCGTTAGGATAATCAACTAAGCATTATTGCCTTGTCGTTGTGGCAGTTTTATTAGCACAATTACCTTTCAGATATCAGAGTTATCGTATAAAATGTAATATAAATAGTATTAGGTATTAAAAAGTAGGTATGACTGATATTTTAAATTGTAATTTCAGTTCGGAATCGCCACGAGCTGTGATCTCCCTTGTATTCTTATAAACAATATAACATAGACTGTCCAAAGGTTAATCTTTTGTTAGCCTGCTAATAATTGTCTGTTTGTAGCCTTTTGAAGCTTCAACTGGTGTAGATCAAATTTACACGAAATAATTTGAAATCCGATGAAGTGAAAAAGTAGGAAATGTGAATTCTTCGCCTACGAAGTCGCAGACAAAAGTTAGTAATAAAAAAATCCATGACGATAGGAAGTTTTCGGCCCCGTGCGGTTGGTCTAGACGCGTATAAGGTGCAACCATACTAGTCACTTAGCCATGCGTAGAACCGCTTTCTAGTCCCATTCAACCTTTATCCAACTACGGCGATGTCAAGGAAACGTTAATGGTTTTCCAACGCATGTTCATGGAGATTGTTGTACAATGTTGTTAAATCTACTGAAATATAATAAAAAATGCATAAGGGCCGGCGCTGACTGCCGGCATGGCACGGCAGGTCGTGGCAAAGGATTTGTTACTGATTTAACTATTTTAAATCTTATTACTATGAGTTTAGAATTCATGTTACTTTAATTTGATACAACGATGCCGCGGCATGTCACAGCATGCCGAAGCATTCCACGGGTTATTTTACAGGATGCTGCGGCATAACTTGCCGTGCCGTTCCGTGCCATGCCGGCAGTCAGCGCCGGCCTTTAAAAGACAAGACTTCATTTATTTGCCTTCATAAATAATGGCAAGCTGATATTTTCTCTGATTTTTTCCATCTCGACTTCATTTCACTTTATGTGCTTTGGATAGATAATGGGTCCGTTACACGTACCGAGTAGAGTGGCGAGAGAGTATTCTCGGCCGAGTACTCGGTTCGTGTGTACTATTGTTTTCATAGAACACACGAACCGAGTACTCGGCCGAGAACACTCTCTCGCCACTCTACTCGGTACGTGTGATCAAGGCATAAGACTGGCAAGCAAATGCCTGGCTTAAAATAAAAACAATATTAAAAGCGCAAAATTTTGAATTCGGAACACACCACGCCGAGGCCAAGGGGTCGCAACGCACAGCCAAAAGCGAGGGGTGTTCACCTGCCGTGACCGACTGGTAAGGGCAGGTGGCTCGCACCTGACTACCACAGATAGCGTAGGTATCAACTGCCAGTTTTTGATTTTAAAAAATGTTTTTTTTTTTTAATGAACAGAGCGAAAACTATTATTTCGGAGAATTTTTACGTCATTTAAGTATACTAAGACTCATTCATTAGTCATTTCATTACTATTAACTTTAAGTACTAAAATTAGAAAACTAGCTATGACAATGACACCTAGAAACAATAGCGTGAATAATTTTAGTCGGACATGTTTACTTTAATTCAGTTGGTATTTGAAGTTTCGATTGTTTTGTACCAACCGTTAGCCACATAAAGACATGAGTATTTATACTTCTATAATTTTAAACAAAAAAAAACCGACTTCAAATTAGCTATATCCCGAAAGGAAACTTCTGTTTATGTAGATATTTGCTAAAGGTCAAGTAGGTATACCTAGCTCTCAGCAGATTCAAGGCTTTAAAAGGAATAGCTCTATCTGATTTAGAACCCTCTAAACTGTTAAGTAAACCCCACGATGAACGAGCATTAGCAGAAATGCAACGTTTGAGAAGCAGCAGGCCTGAAATTACTGAAATTATAATTTCCAGTCTGCAGGTGCATTCAGTATTGAAAGAATTATCCTTTAACTCCTAAACATTAAGGAGTTGACTTATCATCATCAGCTCAATTTTTTTTTATTGCCTAGCGTAAATACTGGTGTAGCTTTGAAAAATGTACTAAAAACATTACCTGTGCCTATAAAATTTGAGGGTTGCCCTCGATTTCCCTCATATTCCATCAACAGGTCAAAATAATATGCTGACAATGGGACCACCTGGAAACTAGATCCTTTCAGACAAAAAAAGAATTTTCCAAATCGGTCCAGGCGTCTTCGAGTAGTCAGCGAAAACACATAAAAATACTCCCCATTTCTTCCGTGGATGTCGCAAGAGGCGACTAAGGACATACGTTAAAGTAAATTTTAGGCGACAGGCTAGCAACTTGTCACTATTATACTTGCCACCTTAAAACCAAAAAAAGATATGCTAGAAGTGGCCACGAAGCGTGAAATAGTCATCGTTTTGTCTATGTAGCGTTTTGTGTGCTCTGCCTACCCCATTTGAGAATACAGGCGTGATTGTATGTAGGTAGGTAAGTATGTATGTACAAAAGTAAGGCGGACTAGCGTCGAGTGCTCGTTGATGTCTTTCATACAAAACCCGTTTCCTGTAATTCAAAAACTACGCGACAGATATTGATGAAATTAAAATGGGACCAATGGGAAGCCATTTCCAATCAAACAAAAAAAAAATCGTCGAAATCGGTCCACCCGTTTAGAAGTTCTGAGGTAACATACATAAAAAAAAAAAATAAAAAAAATAAAAAAAAAAAACATACAGCCGAATTGAATACCTCCTTTTTTGAAGTCGGTTAAAAACGCAGTTTAATGACGATAATGCAAATTTAACTTGTTTAAACTTAGCTCGTGATTGATGCGTGTGACGAGCGTGATAGATCGGTTTTAAAAATATTCCAGACATTGTCTATTATAGCGGCTGAAAGCGGCGCATGCCTTGGTTCTTTTACATTGAGGAAAAAAATATACTGCCACGAAAATTGAAGCGAATTCCACTTCGTGTTTATTTACTTGAAATAAGAAGTTGATGAATTTGTTTCTGTTGTACTATTTTCTTAAGCACCATAAGCTTTACCGATAATAAAGCCAAATAATAATGCTGACCTTTCTAATAATAAAAACCGGCCAAGTGCGAGTAGGACTAGCGCACGAAGGGTTTTGTACCATTGATTAAGTAAACAAGTACCTAACTGTTACCATTTATTGATAACGACCAAAAAAGGGCTATCAAATAGCGTTTGTTTCATGGGAGACCCCTTTAAATTAGTACCTATTTGTTTTGTGAAAATGTCTACTGTCTAGCTATCATGGCTCTTGAGATACAGCCTGGTGACAGCGAAGTCTAAGTAATAGACTCCTGTTTTTACCCGTTGGCTACGGAACTAGCTAAGTGACTTCATGTATAGGATTTATTTAAAATAAGTTTCCATTGTCTTGTCGATAACCGCCGCGTTTCCATTCATGGTCTGCCGGACGTCGCCATGTTTAGAATCGCCGGACACCGACGTTTGGATGTTCGCTGACCGGCCACCGGAACAAAGGATTGTGTACTATTTTAGAATCTACCGTGTTGAGTACAATACTTTATTTTGGATAGGATAGGATAGGTTATAATTAACTGGAATTAGTGGCGTTCTTATTTGTATTAAAACGACGCAGTAATAATGCCACACTATCGTAAATACTACAATTTAGTCCAAATATACCCTGTCGATCCGTGTCTCGAATGACAGTAAATAAAAATCTTAACCGTTTTGCAGAGTACGAAATGGGTTTAGAAACCAGACCGAATGTTATGTGAAAAATCGTGTTTTTCTAACATGTGTTTATTTGTAGAGCCATAAATAAGCAAGAAAACCCCGCCAACGATAATGTAGAGCCCAATAAAAACTTTACGGCATTAACTGTTACGTGCACGTGAGTCAGGGGTAACGAAACGCAGACGTCTGATAAAATACGTTCTATGATCATAATTCAAATGTAAAAAAGTCAACTAGTTTTGATGGCTGCATGAATATCACTCTTTAGCCTTTAATGCCAAAAATAAAATTTTAATAAAATAAATCGTGGCACTGGATTATTTTAATTCATGTGCTCTGCCTACCCCTATTGGGAACACAGGCGTGAGAATATGTATGTATGTGTATAAAATATTCATACTTTTTTTCTATTCTAGTACCTGAATACCTATTAAATTGGATGATTTGTTTACCGTTTACATTTCAAAGACACTGACACTTTACAGTTATTATTGAACAATGCCTAATTTTAATAAACACTATAGGTACAGACAAACAAGGTTCAGAAAAAAATCTTGACACGTCACAGATAAGATACACCAAATTAGCTTCCAGTTTATGGCTCTGATAGTTTTCGGCCGGAAAAGATAAGTCCACGGCGCTACACTTCATGCCGACACAGATAATTAAAAATGGCATCCGGTCATTAGAGAGTGATAACGACAGGAAATGCAGTATCGGTAAGGGGCCATCCATAAAGTACGTCACACAAAATTTGGGAAATTTTAGCACCCCCCTCCCCTCATGTCACACATTTTACTATGAACATAACAGAAATTTTGTTCAAGTATCACAAGACACTGACCCCCTCCCCCCCTCATAAAGTGTGACGTACTTTATGGATGACCCCTAATGTCTCGTTAATATGCAGTATTTCACTGATTTTTTTTACTTAAAGAGTTTCAAAATTGAATAGGGTCACGAAAAGATTAAAGGTTTTAATTCAACTTTGAAAGACTATTCATGGTATCATTGTCATTGTCTGTTGCGGTGTCGATATGTCAAATACCTAAATGTTGATATGTCATCACTCAACAAAAAAAAAACTAAAACTAAAATTTATAATAAAAATCAAAAAGAAACTAAATCGAGTTAAAGTTACTGATCTAACTCAAAAAGACAACAAATCGACGTAGTAATTTGTATACACGTTCATCTATTTTTAAATTTTAATTAAAAAAATATACGCTTGTACCTACAGATCTACTTATTTGAAGTTTCTGAAGTCGGTGCCAAACCAAATAGAAATGTACATATTTTCCTCATTAATATTACATCATAAACAGTTTTTTTTTCTGTTTTGGTACCAATGTATTATTTTGTTTAAACAATAACAACAATACAGTCATAATAACACCAGAATAAGAGATGTCATTTGACAAAAACAATCCGGTGTAACATCAACAGCTGTTTTTCTAAATTGTTGCGTCCTTCAGTTGTTTGTTTATTATCGTATACTTCTTTTGTCATTATTCGAACCTGCAGTCTTTGATTTGCATCAAGTAAACAAACCATTAAATAGGGAGGTTTTGTATTTGTCAGGTTGTTTATATGCCATTAATCATTATTTATGCTAAAATGGACGTTATACATCTAATTCGCTTCCCGCTGTCTGTCCCTATGTATGCTTAAATCTTTAAAACTACGCAACGGATTTTGATGCGGTTTTTTTCAACAGATAGGTTGATTCAAGAGGATGGTTTATATGTATAATATAATGCATAATTTAATAGAGAAACACTGGTTATTTTAGAGGTTTCTATTGTGGTGTCGTAACATTGCATCCGTGCGACGCAAAGGCAGGTCGCTAGTAGTTTAACAGCTATTAAGTTCTTTACGATATTTTGTAACAAGTAATGGCAGGATATTCGGCACAATTTTATGCCGTTATTTATGTAGTTGTTTACTGTTTTTTTACTGTACGTGGGCGATACCTGCCGTGTTACCATTGCAAGCGCTATCCCTGCTAAGACTGGGAATACACTGCTTGTGGTTGGTATATTTTTGTGAAAGTAGTTTACATCGTGTTGTAAATTACGTACACGTGGAAGCTAGTTGCTCAAAAATGTGACAGCTATAAGCATAAGTATTCTCAGCCTAGTATTTTATGCGAATGCAAGTATATCTGTTACTTTTTCATGATTCAAATTGGGTTTGAAATTGTTTGGGAGTTTCAAGAAAGAGCGTACGCAAATTTTTATCCTAGTAGGATCTCGCAGGAGGTAAGCTACATCATACAGTCACACCTTCCCATAGAGATAGGTAGAGACTACTCTGTTGCATTTGTTACACATTCATCATCTCTGCATGTTCCGGGTACTCTTGATCTGACCTTTTTCCAAACCATCCCTAATTGGTCACGGATTTAGTATGCTAGATTCATATTGCTACTCATATGACAGAGTTAGGTATATTATCATATCATACATGTAGTATATCTATATCTGTTACGCAGGGGAGCAGAGGAGATTCTAAATTGAATAAATTATATGGCATTGAAATATGCATTTCATTACCTTGTTTTTTAACCTTGCAAGCAAAACGGTCGCGATAAAATAGATAAATATCGAATTATCGGCGATAATCATTATAATAAGTCGATTCGGTATAATAATAAGTTGTGCTAAAAGTTTACCCATAAATAATCAACATTTTATGTTGCTAGTTTACTAGTTAACAAAACACATAAAATAAAATTGAAGTTAAACAAAACACTAAATTAATGTCATGTTTAACTATTCGATATTTAAAAGCTTTAACAAACCGTAGTCTTGGGTTGCGGCTTTCGCACGCGCAGCGACATGTACGCGCGATCCATGGCCGCCACCGCGCCGTTGGTGCCGCACAACATGTCACACAACTGTCACACCACTGTCACACAACTGTGTCACACAAGCACCGGGTCACACATGTCGATATCAACAAGTCTCGTCGACCTGTGACAGCTGACACTTCAGGCGCGAAAACAGATGACAGTCGATCCGTATCGAATTCAATTCAAATCACAAAAACAAGACACGATCGATCGGAGTTTGCAAACGTTAATACAGTCGTTAGTTTTGCTTTAAGTACGTAAAACTGTAACACTGTATATCATAGTATAATTAAAGTATGTGATAATTTCATTTAATGTTGTTAAGTGTTTAAGATAGTCTGTTTATTACATAATTTTAAGCCAGTCAGCAATATAATATATGTCACTATGTCGCTCAACTTAGTACTCTCATTATCAGCGACACTTAATATTTTTATCACTTTCGTCCTCTTGGCACTATAGTTTAATCCAATTACAACACGCAAACTACTTTCTCAACGTCAACTTTACGAAAGAACTCTACAAAATTGTAGTTTAATCTCACTTAGCACGATGAGACATATCACATAATCAAGTCCAACATATGACGCTTGCGCCGCGCGCGCGTGGGAGACACTGCGCATGCCCGCGCCCTCCCTACTCCTATTTTCGGCATCCCCTCCATAAATTATGGTAATGTTGGCTTTTTATTGGTGGAGGGGTTAACGGACTTTATTGTTTTATGGACTATTATAGTGATAAAGGGTGCAAAGTGTGATAAAATTGCGCGCGGCAGATTCTTTTATGTTCTTTGTTTACGTAGTTTCTACTAAATAAATAAAACAGAAGGTAAAATTGTAGGTGAAGTTTAGATTTAACACCGGGGTTGGTTCTACCCCTTTTGGACACTATTTTGTAGGACATACTGGTTGTCATTGTGAAATGAACAGATGAAGGACACTTGGCTAAACTAAGGTCCCTGCGCCTTGAAAGTCAAAACCTTTATAATATAAAAAAAGCTTTTTGTAACGAAACTATTACTAAAGTATTCCACTTATTTGAGAATAATATTAACATACAAATCAACAAGAGAGGGAATATTTCTGAGGGCCGATTTTTCAATCATCAGATAAATTTATCTGTCAGTTAAAATTATTGCTATCCTTTTTTCGCGTCATATAAAAGAAAAGTGACAGACAACATTTATCAGACAGATATGTTTTATCTGGTGATTGAAAAATTAGCTCTTAGAGAAAGTAACAATTAAAAAACACCTTTGATAGTTTGCTACCTTAGTAGGAACAGGACCATCTTTGGCGCAAGTACCTTCTGTTTGTTCAGGTAATCAACAAAAATTAAACAAAGTAAGACTTGTGAGTCAGTGAAACACCCAATCAGAAAAGTATTTTGAGTCAAAGAAAAAAATCGTCTGTCGGTTTTTCTGAGTCAGGACTTAGTTTGTTTACATTTAGTTAATTTCCAAACAAACTACTGATTGCCCAAAAAATGTCCAGCTAAAATCGAGGACAGACGTGAGCTATCCATAACTTTTTGCGTTGCTATTCTGTCTGTTGACTTACGAGACAGTATAACAACAAAAGATAATTGGTCCTCTGATATTTCTCTTAGGTCTAATAGCAGAATTACATTTAATCTCGATTCAGTAAAATCAGGTACAACACATTGCTACAGGTGGGCATCAATGTATGTACATACCAAAACAATTTTACTGACTTATTTATTCCGTGTTTACCGAATAAAGTACCCATTGTTCAAAGATGGCGCCAAACTTTTCCCATGCTGAGTCAGGCTCGAACAAAGAAAAACCAAGATTTATGGGAATTTCAAGTACTAAATAAACAAAAATAACACATAATGTACTTTTAGCAACACAGAAGTCTTTAACAAAAGATGTATCACCGCACGTTTCACCATTTAACATAAATAGATACATGCATGGTTTTCAAAAATGGAACGGCAGAATAAACAGCCAGTACCAGTCGTCGCCACTAACGTATGATTTTTATAGGTGCGTTCTAAATGCGCTTAAAAACCGGCATCAGATTAAAGACCGATCCCAATATTAAATCTTGTGATACTTTACTAGAGCTAGGAAAATAATAGATATGTAATGTATGAGAGTTATGTCAGTTATCTCTAGTAAGCTATGCTAGAGACCTTTAGGTACTTTAAAGATGGTAAACAATCTTGACATGTCTTTTTATTGAAATACACAGTCTAAAAATGAAAATCGTTACAATATACAATTCAATTATGAAAGTAAATGATTTTTTCATACCTAAATTGTAAAATGTAAAGATTTTGATTTATAAAGTGTATGTTTAAATAAAAAGACACGTCAAGATTGTTTACCATCTTTTAAGTACCTAAAGGTCTCTAGTATAGACCGTCGATAGATTGAGTTGAAAGTGACACTATGAAGCTGCCGCGATCATTTTTTAAACATTTAATTCCATTCTTCCATTCGATTCCCGCTTGTAAACAATTGCTATCAACGGATTTACCACATAAATATATCGGTGGGTTTTATTTACGAATACATTTAGACTTGACCTTGACTGAAAATGAAAATTCCTGGGCCGATTTAGCTGATTTTGATTTCGAAATGTTTGTTGAAGTCCAGGAAGTTTAAATGGCGAGAAAGTTTGAAAATATTTCGAAAAAAAACTTACCAAAGGGTAACAAAGTTCGACGGGCCAGCTACTTTTTAATAAACACAGCTCATGTCAAAAGGTTAAAATCAAAACTTAAAAAAAAAACTTAAAAATGTGTAATCAACTCAATATACAAGTATATTTGGTTTTAAAGCAAAATTTCCGCCTCAAACATGGTATGAAGACTCAATTGGAATAGGAAACGATGAATCACAATTAGCGTATTGCATTATTGACATTCCTGAACCATTGCAGCATCTGTTTAGCATGAGGCGTCATTTGTCACAGACTACAGAAGACGACACCTTTTTAGGAGGATTACCGCTGCTGTCATTGGTTGAATTTAAAGAGCCGCTGATCTGATTGGTCGAAACTTTTGAGCATTTTTTAATTTTTTTGCATAGACTCATAATATTACGTAGACATTTTTTACATACATACAATCACGCCTATGTTCCCAAACAGGGTAGGCAAAGCACGCTAAACGTGAGAAAGACAAAACCATGTTTATGACTATTTCACGCTTCGCAGCCAATTCTAGTACAATTTTAGGTTTGAATCAGATGGAAGGGGTAATAAGTACAACAGTGACAGGTTGCTAGCCTGTCGCGCAAATAATATCTACCCTATTTCCTTAGTCGCCTCTTACGACATCCATAGAAGAAAAGTGTAGAAATAACCTAGAACCCGAAACCACACGATAACACACTGTCTATTATAATAGACAGAATCAACAGAAAAAAGTTGATTGGCTCGATTAATCAAGTGGCCAGTAATAAATCATTCACGCCTTTGCGTACTTTTACATAATTGACAGAGAGTATCAATCATTTAATTATGTTGCGATAAATGAGCGCCAATCAGTCTACAAGGTATATAAATTAAATATATACAGTATACACATGTTTCAGACTATAAGTATGCCTTATACGGCTTATACGGTAATGGTATGTGGTCTATGCATTGATTTCCGTAACTTGAAAAGAAAAAGGAACCGGTATTAGATCAGTTTTTAACCCGTTCATTTCATTATCATTTTTCATATCTTAAGGTACAGTCAAGGAAATTGATACCTGTGCCACTTTGAACTTTTTCATAGTGAGGTTACTGTAAAAATACTATAGTACGAACAACTTAAAAGTACAAAGGCAAACTTATCGCTTAAGTGGTCTCTGCTCTTCGATTGACAAGACATGCGAAATAAGAGTAGACCACAAAGAATCTGACGTTCCTCGTAACGTTTTGTTTACTCTGCCTATTCCATTTGGGAATACAGATGAGATGTATGTATGTATGTATAATGAAAGAGTTCCGGAGATATTCAACCGCGACAGACTGACATACTTAGTCTCGCCATAGGAATCTCCCTCACAAGGGTAAAAGAGGAGATTTAGACGACTACTGAGTCGAAAG
This sequence comes from Adoxophyes honmai, assembly GCA_005406045.1. NCBI lineage: Eukaryota > Metazoa > Arthropoda > Insecta > Lepidoptera > Tortricidae > Adoxophyes > Adoxophyes honmai. The sequence continues at coordinate 77,464 of BHDV01033520.1, read as the reverse complement.
CTCACAAATTAATATGAAACGAAAGCGCTCAATGAGTTTGTGTCCATTCCAGAGCACTTCCTTAATTAGGGCAATCAAGCAATTAGGCGTTAATGAAGTATAATGGCCGCCAGTTGGTCCGGCTAGGGCTTGTTTGAAGCAGGAAGAGAGAGAAGATAGAGAAGTGTTCTGGGCTATTTTGTAAAATATTTACCCTTTTTTTCTGAATTTTGAAAATAGGTTTGTCTATTGACAATCGAAAGTACAATCGATACCCACTGATAATTATAAAAATATACCGCCATGATGAACGTCCCTATATTATGTCTTTTAGTACATACTAGCTGACCCGGCGAACTTTGTTCCGCCTGGGACAATGAATGAGCAGACTTTTGATTTAAAAGTACCGGCATAGCATGAGTTATATACGGTCGCACAAACACGACTTTCTTTTATGTATAAATTAGTATCTTATGTCATTTTCCTGGAGGTTTGAAGCTTATTGAAGCTACCTCCCCATTTCAGCCAAATCTGTTCAGCCGTTCTCGAATTATGAATACTAATGTATACTTAGTATAATTTTATAGGTATACATAATATGTATAGAAAAACAATATGTCAGCATCACCTCAAGAACGGCTAAACCGATTTAGATTATTTCGGATTAGTTTAAATGGGCACAATTGTGGTTAACAGAATAAGTATTAAAAAAGTCATAAAAACCTTTGATTTCAAATTCTGACATATGGTTTTTATGGTTCCGTACCCAAGGGGTAAAAACGGGACCCTATTTCTGAAACTTCGCTATCTGTCTGCCTGTCTGCCTGTCTGTCTGTCTGTCTGTCTGTCTGTCTGTCTGTCTGTCTGTCTGTCTGTCACCAGGTTGTATGTCATGAACCGTGACAGCTAGAAAGTTGAAATTTTCACTATACCCACTTAATTGACTACGTACGACAGTTTCATGTATGTTTTAATTTGATTAAAGTTATTAATTTCACGTTGTTCCTTTCTTTTAAAATACTATGTTACTTAGACAGAGTTGTTATTTTTTAGCTATTCTTTCAATTGGCATCATAAAAGTAGGATGATTTTTTTTTGACATTTAAGTCGGTTTGATTCCCAGACGAAAAAGTAATTTTTAGTAAATCTATCAATGCAGAATTACTAACTTTTAAAAATAAGATAAAGTCTTCTTAGAGCTAAATACCCTATCTACGATATTAAAGGTACTTCTCCTCCATGTCCCACTTTGGAACACCCTGTATAATTTTTAGAAAATCTATCAATACAGAATTACTAACTTGTAAAAATAAGATAAAGTCTTCTTTGAGCAAAATACCCTATCTACGATATTTAAGGAACTTCCCCTTCATGTCCTATATTTGGAACACCCTGTGTAATTTTTAGAAAATCTATTAATTCAGAATTACTAACTTTTAAAAATATGATAAAGTCTTCTTAGAGCTAAATACCCCATCTACGATATTTAAGGTACTTCCCCTCCATGTCCCACTTTGGAACACCCTGTGTAATTTTTAGAAAATCTATCAATACAGAATTACTAACTTGTAAAAATAAGATAAAGTCTTCTTTGAGCAAAATACCCTACCTACGATATTTAAGGTACTTCCACTTCATGTCCTATATTTGGAACACCCTGTGTAATTTTTAGAAAATCTATTAATGCAGAATTACTAACTTTTAAAAATAAGATAAAGTCTTACTTGTGCAAAATACCCTATCTACGATATTTAAGGTACTTCCCCTTCATGTCTCAAAAATGGAACACCCTGTATAGATGTCGAACGGGATAAAAAGTATCCTATGTGCTATTCCTGGCTCTAAGCTATCTACCCACCAATTTTCAGCCATATCGGTACAGCCGTTCTTGAGTTATAAGTGGTGTAATAATTATGGGCTATTCTGAAAATTCATTAGGAAGTAGTCGAAAATCAGAAGTGACTTTCATTCCTGAAAGATCGTTCGATCCTAGTGCCATCTTGCGACATTTGTCTGTCATAAAACTCCCATTCATAAAAACAAGATAATGAACACACTCTTCGCTTCGGTGACCGCAAGAGTGAAAAACAAGACGGTAGTCGGCCGCATGCGGCTAACGACAACTGTCACAGCCTGACTAGATCGAGCAGCGGACAGTCTAGTGTTAAAACCACGTTCGTTGACCGTAGTTTGAAACACGTGCCGCATTAGGTGAACAACTCTGTGTAATTGACAACATTGTAACATACATACATACATATTCTCACGCCTGTATTCCCAGGAGGGGTAGGCAGAGCACATGAATTCAAAAATCCAGTGCCACGTTTAGCAAATGCAGGGTAACCAGATGGTCAAACGTGATATTGTGGTGACAGGTTGCTAGCCCATCGCCCACAATACACCAACCCTTTCCCAGAGTCGACTCTTACGACACCCACGGGAAGGAAGGGGGAGGTGCTATTCTAACCCGGCACCACACGGGTACATTGTAAACTACTTTGAAACTCGCTCACGAACTATTGTCACGATCACGACCGAGTAGAAAGCGTAATCGGTTCGGAGGCCCGCGCCGCATGCAGATGCGATTGGCGTTTTTGAATAATGATTGACAGTTTCGCTCGTTTGCGTATCTGCACGACAAGGAATGTTTTAATCTGTGGCTTTTTTATGCCTATTTTCTAATCGCAGATACTAAAATGACATTGCCGGTGTTGCTCTTTTTTTGCAATTCTAAAATAGTGTTGTGCCTCCACTATTGAAAGTTAACGATGAATTAACTTTTTTCAATTTTTGTAGTTATCCCTCAAAATAACCCAATTTTGAAAGTAGAACTTCTCTAACCTTAAAAGTTTTTTTTTATTTTCATTTAAAAATTCGTAAAAATGCTGAAAATCGAAAGACACTTCCCAGTTTTCTTGCAAAAATGTGGAATGTGATTTGAATTGAGTATCGGTAACCGGTAGACGTGACCTAAACAAAATCTTATTCTTATTGGAATGTTGACATTCAAAGACCGTTAAAAATAAAGAAGGCAAAATTTAATTTAAAGCGGATCTATTAAATTATGTAAACTCTTTTTTTTTATAAAATCCTGGCTAAAGGCCATATTTGCGGTTAGAAACGGTCAACAGATAACATCACAAATATTTTCGCGGCTTAAGGCCAGCGCTGACTGCCGGCATGGCACGGAACGGCACGGCAAGTTATGCCGCAGCATCCTGTAAAATAACCCGTGGAATGCTTCGGCATGCTGTGGCATGCCGCGGCATCGTTGTATCAAAATAAAGTAACATGAATTCTAAACTCATAGTAATAACATAATTATGTTTACGCGGGACTTAATCACGGTATTTTTTAATTACCTCTCGACCTCTCATAGTAATAAGATTTAAAATAGTTATATCAGTAACAAATCCTTTGCCATGACCTGCCGTGCCATGCCGGCAGTCAGCGCCGGCCTTTCACGAAATATCAACAAAATGTTGTCATTGTCACTAAGGCATGACAGCAAATTTTGCAAATATCTTTCAGTAGGTAATATTCAAAAAATTTAGCAAATGTCTTTCAGTAGTTAATCATTTCTGACGACGTATCTTTTGTTCTGTTCCGTGTGATGTCGGGTTTAGAAAAACTTCTCTCCATTTCTTCCGTGGATGTCGTAAGAGGCGACTAAGGAAACAGGTTAAGATATATTTTAGGCGACAGGATAGCAACCTGTCACTATCATACCTACCTGCCAACTTATAATAACCTAACCTAACCTAAAAAAATATTCCAGAAGTGGCCACGAATCGTGTAATAGTCATGGTTTTGACTGTGTAACGCAACGTGTGCTCTGCCTACCCCATTTGGGAACACACAGATGTACATACATTTTGTCCTCGTCTCGCTATTATTAAAATACCATGGTAAATAATAGAAACAAAACTACAATTCTGCTTTAGAAGCATCACACTTCAAAAAGGCAAAAAAGTATGAAAACCACTTCACCACCACACGTTTGTACACGTCCGCCTTTTCGTAATCCAAACAACCTGTCTGCAACTTGCAAACAATGCCGTGGTCTGAGAAAAAAAAGACAAAAAAAACAAATTGATTCGTTGACCGGAAGCCCGCCATTTGAGCATGGCGGCGTGACGAGCTCAATTACTTGATTTGTCTGTGGTTCTGTATTGAGATAATGGAGAATGTTGTAATAAAACGCAATGAGCGAGTCTGGCACGATTTATGTGTGAAAATAATGATATTAATGGTGCTGACAGAATTATGTACGACAAGTGATCCAGCGCAGGGTTTAAAATAAGTATTCATTCATTCATAAGGTAGTCGTTGATTTTAAAACATAGATACATCACGCCTGTAAATAAATGGGGTGGTCAAAACTATGACTGTTCTGCTTCTACGTCTCGTAGCCACTTTTAGTTTTTTTTTATTAGATAAAAGAAGTATTATAGTGAGAGATTTTCTGGAGAGGTGTTATTTTACCCCGGACACCACTCGGCAGCTAATTTTCATTTGTTCTTATAGATCTGCGACTCATGGGACATTCTGGCATGCCATAAACCAAAAATAGACAATAAAATACACTGGATCGATTTGGACACCCATTTTTAGTGTTTAAAATGTGACATACGCTTGCTAAATACATTCCGTGTATCTTACAAAACGAGACACTTTAATAACAAAAACCCAATGGCGATAAACCATACTAGGAATCTAAGGCCTATTCCGTTCGCATGGCGGGTGTGGTAAGGTCTAGTTCCCACGCGCCTATCGGCCGATCTATGTTAGGCTCGTGTGTACATGGGGTAATTAAACGCCCGTTTAGTAGCAGTGTAAGTACATTTTTGTATGCTGTATGCATGATACGGCGTGTTGAAATTAGTGTGGGAATGTTAGTCCATCATAACTCATAATAAGAGAACTCCTTTTCGAGTTTTAGACTACTATCTTATTTTCTATACAATGTTTTTGTTACTGGCAGGTAAGTAAGCATAATGACCTAAGCTGGCTTCACTTTTTCTATTAAAACAAATGCTGATATTAAATTAAGCAATGGCAGGAATAAATATGTACATGAAAGAGCATCAAACAGGCACGTTCTCATAAATCCATCCATTCAAAATTTGGTATTTATAATACAGGGTGATAATGGAATCCGTAACGAAATTTTACGTACATGTTTGTTAGTAAAACTTAAAAATATAATTTGAGTAGTTTCT
>BHDV01033520.1:37157-70381 GCA_005406045.1 Adoxophyes honmai | reverse complement strand
CCGCCGCCCCCCCCTAGCTACGCTACTGCATGTATGCTCATTGACCTTTTTAGTTAAAAAAGTTTAGAAATAGAGTCAAGTTTTATTCGGTTGTTTTTTATGCAGTCCTAAAGATGCAAGCATTCTATTATATGGGAACTCACGATTTAAAATCGTGATCAAATTTAGTCAGTTGGTGTCAAAGCTATTGACAGCTGAAAAGTAAATCAAGTTTCATTCCAGCTATGCTTTTTATAAAGTTTTTAGATAGAAGCTTTTGAGTCCCGTCACCGTTACCTATTGTAGTTTAAATAACCTCCGTTACGAGTCAATATTGACACTTACCATGAAACATTTAGGCCAAACACGTTTCTTACATTTCTGTTTACAGTTTACGACTAAAATCATGTGTCAAACGGCGCCACTGTCGCACGAGCGGTAATAAAAACGGTAGTTCCAAAGTCCGCCGCGAGTTTGCTTTTAGTGTTAGTGTACTCCAGTTAGATGGCGCTAATTCAAATACGGAACTTCTTCAAACAACAGGGATGCCTGAAGGAAGTCGTTCTTTTTTAGGGTTCCGTACCAAAAGGGTAAAAACGGACATTATTACTGAGACTTCGCTATCTGTCTGTCTGTCTGTCTGTCCGTCTGTCACCAGACTGTATCTCATGAACCGTGACAGCTAGGGTTGAAATTTTCACAGATGATGGCTTTCTGTTGCCGCTATAACAACAAATACTAAAACCAAAATAGTAATAAGTGATAATTAAGGGGGGCTCCCATAGAAAAAACTTGTTTTTTTTGTGTTTTTCGTACGGAACCCTTCGTGCGCGAGTCGGTTTTTTGGTTAGCTGGTTGACATTATAGTTCTGAAACTGGTCAAGTTACAATTTCCAGCCAGTCGCTTGAAAATTGTAACAAAAAAAATCCATGATGGAATTTGTCATTATAAACGATTCATTATAACGAATAAATTATGAAAATAGTAAAAACTTTCAAACAAGAAATTTTCTTTTACTGCACGTTCGTTGAGAACCGAGGGTAGAGTAGTAGATTCTAAAACCTTTTCAAGATCATATTCGTAAATTCCTAGTTTTTTAGAACTTTCTTAGAGGTTTACAAGGAGCTAAAGGAAAGCATCGTTAGGAAACCTGGACACAGCTTTGAAATACATAATTTCAATGATGCGTGTCAAATTCAAAATCCGCACTGGGTTCACGTGGGAATCACCTACTGCCTGTGCCCGGCAGTGGGATGTATTTCGGCTGGAGCTGGTTTTATTTAATAACTTTTAAATACTTGCACGGCCCTAGACCACGGCAAACCATATTTAAGCTCTACGAATTATTTAATTCAAATAAATATAAGACCTACACTTTTCCTTAATTCGAACGCATAAATAATCCATCCATCGCATCCATAAATAGCGTTCACGGAACACGTTACATTAACAAGGTATTTCGTATCTGTAGCGTACCGCAAGAACTGTACCGCACGGGTTAAGGCCCTGGAACGGTATGGAGAAGGAGATGGCGCTATGGGAAGTATGTGGGTTAGAAAGAGAGGACGAGTCAGCCCAGTGGTTGACAACATTTTTAATTAATTGTGATAAGTAAGGCTAAGTATTGAACTGAACTTATGTGATGGAAACATGTAAAAGTTTTAACTATTCCAGAAAAGAGATCATAACATAAACAAGTTCGATTTATTCTAATATGTAAATAAAATACTATATCTTTCCATAAACTTATGTTTAGTTTATAAGAGCTGTTATACAATCCGTATTATATTAATGTTGGACGAACTCAGTGCGTTTTGAGTACCTCTGCACTGGCTCTGTAATTAACATACCTACATTGTGTACGGCTATTATAATAAACAAGATAATTTGATAAAGATTAAAGTACATATGCCCTTCAGTTTAGCTTAAAAGAAATAAATGTGCTAAAGAAACTTGTCTTTAAGGTTACATATATTCGGAAAAATTTCGTTTCGGAATCTCGAATCGGAAAATCGAACGCAGTCAATCCATACAAACCTATGGACCAACCACACACAGACGGAAGCTTTCCGTTCGGAATTCCGAATGTATGTGGCTGGTCCATAGATGTCGTATGCATTTAGTGCGTTCGGACAGTCCGATTCGAGATTCCGAAACGGAATTCCGTATGTATGTGGCCGGCCTAAACTACTACTAGATTTTTTTTGTATAGTGGAAATAAACGGACGTAAACAGTGCGTTTACGTTGACACAGTGAGATTTAATCAAATCAAAATAAATTGCCAGTCCGATAGCCGAGTTTTCGATGCATAAAATAAGCTATCACGCTTTATCAACGCGATAAACTTACTATTTATAGATGCATTGGACGCATTTCCAAAATAACACATGAATAGGAATACCTAAAAGTAGCATTACGTAAAATACTAGGCAAAGTATAGGTTCAGTGCACTATGGAGTTACATCGTATTTTTTGGAAAAATTCGTAGTCCCCGGCACTAAACGTGGCAACGTTTGTTTTAAATTGTGGAGGAAAATTCGCACAAGTTTCCGTGGAAAAAGCGGTGCGCGAATGAACCCCCACTACTTAAAACGCTTCCAAGTTAGAATTGGGGACTAAAAAAACGTCATGTGTAGGTACCATCGTACCGCTTACCTATGTTTGTAACTTGGTCGTGTAATACTAATCCAATAGCTAACATCTATTCGGTCACATCGGTCATTGATTACACGTCTAAATTGCGAACAGTGGCAAGTGGTTCAACAATCCCGGTTCGCGACTGTACGGTCAACCATAGAACCTTTTCAAAGAAAAAATCATTACGATTTCCCTTGATAATATATGAGATGTCACTATGACGTTTATTGTGAATTGATTCCATGGTGGCTCATGAATTAAAGTCCTTGACTGTACTTGTAAGAAGAATTGCGGTTAAATAATGTATTATTAACAAAGATAGGTTAAAGTACCAGACCTGACATATTCGCGTCAAACATACTGGCTTTTGTTTTTATTTAAATCAATCATTAAAGTAACTTCTAAATTATACCTTGCCACTTTGCACATGCTTTTGTCTTTATGTAAATGTGATGAGCCTTTGCCACTTTAAGCGGACAACACTGAAAAATTTGGGCCTCATTAAAAAACAACTTGTTTCAATTTTCTTTAGGTTTTGCTTCTTCTTTTTTTACATATTTCAAATACTAAGTATATAAAATTAAATTACTAAAAAATACCCCGAATTTTTTGTCTATTTTAAGTAATATTTTAAATGCAACGAATAAAATTTGAATTTTTCTCTGGAATCCAGCAAAACTGGAAATAATTAATGCAATGACACTTATGACTGTTTATTATAACATTCTCAATACATATTGTATTATCATTTGCGGCGATGCCTTGGGTTATCTTACAAATGTGTGGGGATTTGATCGCTGCAATTGAAATCTTAAAATAAACAGAGAGTAAGCGAATGACGAAAACTTAAAAGTTTTGAATGAAAGTCATCAAAAAAACAGTAATGAAAGAGAGTGAAAGTTACGCAACGAATGAATAAACATATATTATTCTCAGCACAGAGTGAAACAGATAAGCCTAAAAATTCAACAGTATTTCCACAGATTAAAAAGCAATTGAAACCGTTCCATGTCACCCCGCATTCATCAGGCGACGCATTGTCAACTTTTTGGAGCAGTTGTTTGAGAGCAACCGAGCGTTAAATGGAGTGGAATGATGTCAGACGTGAATCGGGTTGAAACAATAAAATCGTGTCATGTGACCGATGGGCTGTTTTTATTCTGAAAATATTCCGGTGAACGACCTAAGATCGGGCCGCGGTATCTAGTGCATCACTGCAGCAGATACGCAGATCAGACGTCTAAATGTGACTTGGACATTCCATTTTTTTTAAAGAGAGCGTAAATATAAATGTAAAGCAACGTGCAAAGTTTTTAAATTCCCATGCTTGTAAAATTTTGGGTTTTCTGCCTGTGTTTATCGAACTGGGGCTGATAGAATATATTATGTTATGTGCCTGCCTCTGAAGTGGAAATTACATAAATACGGGTTTGTTACAATTATATTGTTATTAGCTGTTGATTGAATGAGTCTAAAAATACTTACTAGCTCGTGCCTATCATAAATGTTGCTGGCATAGTAGGAACAAGCATACACAAGCTACATAGTATACAATATAATAAACATCACACATGTAATCCCAAGTTCCCAACGGTGGTAAGTGAAGTACACAAAACAACACAGACAAAATCTTGAATAATTTTACGTTTCGAGCTACGTTTAACAAACTTAGTTTCTAAGTTAAAGAAAAACAGTGTGTACAATAGTGACAGGTTGCTAACTTATCGCCTAAAGTTTAGGCCCTAAACAATTAAGATTAACTTTATACCTCAGTCGCGTATTCCGACCTCCATGCGAAAATTTAAGTTTAAAATCTAATCTAATGCAAATCTAGACCAAATATTATACCAAATATTATAAAAAAATAACTCCAGCTCTATTGCCCGAGCTAGTTTTTTTTTAATGGCGCGAAAAGCTCGCCGACCACTTACATGCCAGCGAGCCTCTTGCAAGATAACCGCGTGTCGGTTGCACATTTCCGCGTTAAAACAATGAGTACCATTCACGTCTAGAAATAGACGCGTTCATTCATGCCGTCTATTTCTGACCCGGATTATCGTATTCTGGGCAGACGCTCCTTGACATGCCGCGTCAGAGATTGAAAAAATAAAACGTAGATTTATGGTCTATGGCATTCCTGATCTGTTTTTTTGTAGTGTTTTCGCTTTTTTGCCAATTACTTTACTGGTACATCAAGTATAATCTAAGTGCACACTAGGTTAAGGTATACTTTAGGCGACAGGCATTAGCCCTGTCGCTATTATACCTGCCAACATAAGTCATAAAACCTAAAAAAATATGCTAGAAGTGGCCACGAAACGTTTAATATCATGGTTTTGTCTATGTAGCGTTCCGTGTACCCTGTCTACCTCATTTGGGGATACAGGCGTGATGTATGTATGTATCTACTTAAGATCATTGTTGTACCTATTTGCTTTTGATAATGATTGATATCCTACCCACACCCTAGATGCATCTATGTGCATGTTTTTGTTAGTATTTCGTATGACAGATGAGATTATTACAACTAATATAATATTTCCACGTTTACAACAGTCATATACGACCTTATAGTGAGTATGATCTCCACTAACCAACTGTTTGGGTTTAGATACATCATTAGCACCCATAAGATAAACAATTTATGAAGATTTCCGGCTGAGAGTGTCTGCCGAAGCATTCAATTAATTTTAGCCATTGATAAATGGGTTAGTCGCTGCTCAGACCAATCAACAACTCTATTTTAAGGCCCAGTGCACTATGGCTCGAGCTAAGGTAGAATCGAGGAAACAGAAAATTATGAGAACATACATACATACATGGGTAGGCAGAGTACAAGAAACATGACATAGACAATACCATGATTATGAATATTTCACGCTTCCCAGCCACTTCCAGCATAATTTTAGGTTTAAAAGGGAGGTTGTATAATAGTGACACGTTGCTAGCCTGTCGCTCAAAGTATACCTAAACCTATTTCCTTGATTGCCTCTTACGACATCCACGGAAGAAATGGAGACGTGTTATTCTATCCCAGCCATACTCAAAGTGTGTTCCGCGGAACCCCAGGGTTCCGCGACACCTCTGAAAGGGTTCCGCAAGAATTTAGAAAAAAAAACACCACTCTCTGGTCAAACGTTTTGGCGCAGCGTACGGACGGACGGATGGACTGTAGTTTTTTTGTAGGGTTCCGTCAAGTATTTCGCTTTCCGAAAGGGTTCCATCAGCAAAAAAGTTTGAGAACCGCTGTTCTATCCCGACATCACACAGGACATACGAGTACTTTTTGTACGATGTTAGTAAGAATTATGAACATTATGGGGCCACCCTTCAAGACATTCGAGTTTATTATTAAAAACTTTTCAAATATCCACTGAAATGCGGTAATAAGGGGAAATTTAGACGCACAGACTGCACTACGATACCTCACAAACTTTCAGTCTAAAAGGACGCTGGTGTAGGGACCCTAGCGCCACCTATTGTCCAGTAGTAGAACTTCTTACACAAATGTCATCCACTGTAGAAGTGATCCGAGTGGTGTCGGGTTTAGAATAACACCTCTCCATTTCTTCCGTGGATGTCGTAAGAGGCGACTAAGGACATAGGATAAGGTATATTTTAGGCGATAGGCTAGCAACCTGTCACTATTGTACCTGCCACCTCAAAACCTAAAAAAAAAAATATTATGCTAGAAGTGGCTACAAAACGTGAAATAATCATCGTTTTGTCTATGTAGCGTTTTGTGTGCTCTGCCTACCCCGTTTGGGAATACAGGCGTGATTGTATGTATGTATCTATGTTTGGTTTGTAGAAGTAGTCTACATTGTTCTGCGTAGAGTTCTACATAGTTTTAGTTCACATGTAGCCTGAAGAGAAAGTCCTAGTAGTAAGTAGAAAATATGACTAAAAATCACGACAGTGTCAAATTACAGTTATGACTTGTACTTCAACTAATAATCTCCCTCACTCGTAAATTAGTGACAGACTCGGATAGGAATCAGTCGTTGATTCAATAAATTGAGCCCATGCGGGTCCTTGTGCGATGGACGAGATATCAATGAGTACTATTATGGTAGCTACAATCGTATTCACTTCCCAAGTCAATTGGGCTTTTTTTATATGTAGGCACCTAAGCCAATTTCTGACTGACCATGGAACCTATTTACATGTAATATCGAAAAAGGAAAACTTTATTTACGTTTATTGTAAAACGTTTGTTGAATATTAGCCTCATCTAGCAAATACTATTTTAAATACGAGAATAACTCATACTGGGAATCGTGTTAGAGTGTAGATGTGGCATAAATTGTCTAGGCACTCTTTTATAGTCTGTACCTACCTATAAGTACAGTCACGAACCGGAATTGTTGAGCCACTTGCCACTGTTCGCAATTTAGACGTGTAATCAATGACCGTTGTGACCGACTGGATGTCAGCTATTGGATTAGTATTACACGACCAAGTTACAAACATAGGTAAGTGGCTCAACAATCCCTGTTCGCGATGGTACATCGTAACGTTTGGGGTTGAGTTTAGAATAACCTTTCCATGTCGTAAGAGGCAACTAAGGAAACTGGTTATTTTAGGCGACAGGCTAGCAACCAGTCACTATTTTATCTATTAAAACCTAAAAAATATACTGGAAGTAGCTACGAAATGTGAAATACTTAGCCCGTGAAGTAGTCATGGTTCTATCTAGTAGCGTTTTGTGTGCTCTGCCTACCCCAGTTGGGTATACAAGCGTGATTTTGTCTTTACATAGTAATTACTCCAGTAAATTATATATTCTGCATCCTTCCAATACAAAATACTGCGCATTTTGCAAAAAACACTTGGTAATATTTAATTGTTTCAATTAGGTGTCACGGAAAACAATGGCAGCAACAGGATAAGTCATAATCGTAACTGGGGCGAACTGCAATACCTATTCAATTAAACGCGTTTTCCGTGAAGTAACCTCTTTTTATGAGGAAGAACTAAATATGCGAACTGGTAATTTTTAACCGACTTCAAAAAGGAGGAGGTTCTCAATTCGACCTAATTTTTTTTTTTTTTTTTTTTTTTTTTTTTTTTTTTTTGTGTGTATGTTACTCGATAACTCGAAAACCCGTGGACCGATTTTCAAAATTTTTTTTTTAATCGAAAGGGTATAACTCGAAATTGGTCCCATTTGCACGACACCAGGATCTGATGGTGGAATCTTGGAGAAATCGAGGGAACTCTTCAAATTTTATATGGAGATGTACGGCGTTTTCGGTAATTTGTTGATGAAGTCAAGATTTTACATTCAGTAAACAGAATACTTTCAAAATATTGCTAACTAGTTGTGCCCGCGACTCCGTCCGCGTGGAATAGTGACAAATTTCCCCCGTTTTTCCTACATTTTCCACTGTTTCTTCGGTCCTTTTGGTCGCAGCGTGATGTTATATAGCTTAAAGCCTTCCTTGATAAATGGTCTATCCAACACAAAAAATATTTTTCAATTCGCACCAGTAGTTTCTGAGATTAGCGCGTTCAAACAAACAAACAAACTCTTCAGCTTTATTATATTAGTATAGAATTGAAGTCGGTTTTTTTTTGTTTAAAATTATTAAAATAATTATGCTACACTACCTATACTACCTATACTCTAAATAGCTATACCTAAAAGTTATTCGTAAATAAAAACCTACCCACCTGTTGAATTACTTAAGACTCCAACTAAGTATAAAACGAACGCTCCTGAAAAAACAAGAAAAACAAATGTCCCTTTGACGGTTAACTTACCAACAGATTATCAACGGAGTTATACCCGCAAATAACATATCCCATCACTCTGTTAGCCATCGTGAGTGATCACAACAAATCATCAGGTCATGTCATCATCACAGTCACAACACAGCACAATAAATTCTCCTTGGCAACACTGAATTAAAACCACGAACTTTTTTAAATTTAGAATTTTCCCAACCGCTAATTGAGCACGTGGCCAACGCGCGTTCTGTTTTTAAAAAGTTTTTGCTCGTATTATTCAAGATCGCGATTCGCGTAACATTACGAAACGGCCAGTATTAATTAGCACGTATTTTCAGTGCAATCGTCAAACTTCGCGTCAGACACGAACGGAGGCCTGAGAGAGACTGGTGGCGTCCCGTTCCCACCGAGAATGTAAATAATCAACCAAATGTGGGAAGATTGATCTTAATGAATGAGTTCATATATTGCATCGGGGAATTTTCTGTCGAACAATGCTTTCGTAGTTTTTTGGTGGAGAATATTGTAAGAATGAACATTCTTAGAGATCCAGCGTTCTAGGGAAAATGAGACATTAAACTATGTAACAAAAAATTTGCTGACAAATGACAATCTTTTTTACGCAACTATTGAAGCATACATAGGTATACTTACTTTTAGAAAACAAAACAATGGACAGGCGATGGATCGTCCGTTACGAGTTCTACGTAAAGAGTAGGTCGTCTGACCGCAATGTTTTTCATGGATCGGACTAATTTTATTCAAGCTGACATAATCCTAGGAACTGTAACTGTAGGCATCGTTATTGTTTTACTTGTAATGAGGTGTGTGGGAACATAACATGCCTGCGCGTTTCAGTCTTGGTTCTGTGCGATTTAAATCTCGACCGCATGAAGCAGCATGTGTTGTCGACGACATACATACATACAATCATGGCTATGTTCTCAAATAGAGCAGGCAGAGCACACGAAACGTGACATAGACAAAACCGTGACATTTTAAGATTTCGTAGACACTTTTATCATAATTTTAGGTTTAACAGGAGAAAGAGGTATAATAGTGACAAATTGCTAGCCTGTCGCCTGTGCAGTGCATACATTGACCTATTTCCTTAGTCGCCTCTTACGATATCCATGAAAGAAATGGAGAAGTATTATAAACACGGCTCTAATACGTCAACATATTATGTTTGAAAGGTGAAATGGGATAAGCGCCATTTTTTAGTATATCGAGTTAGTTGAATGGTATATACATCAGCGAGTTTTGCTGATAAAACAAAATGGGACAACTTACTATCCTAAAAAAAGTATTGACGACACTATGTTAGTGAAACGAAGTCGTACAGTAGTCAACCGCAAATGAGTAGCAAATAATGTAAAGCGGAGCGTTGGCACATACTACAACTGTTAAAAATGTCACACTTACTCGCAATTTCATACATGAAACTCTTAAATTTTACCGTCTGCAGTCGTCTGCGGTTGCTATCGCAAACAACATAGCAACGGCATGACGCAACGACTTGTCGTCGATGTGTGCTCCTGCATGCGATGTAAATTAAAATTATACCTTTTAAAGTATTTTCATATTTTTATTATCAAATTGAGCAAAATTTAAACATAAACATAACTATTACTTTGTTAACCTGTGACCTTAAAAACTTTTAGATAAATGTGATCACAGTCACTACGCGACCACGAATTTACCTAATTATAAAAAAACTCCAAGACAGCTTATCCGACCATTTTTTTAATCAATGCAAGTTTGTTACTTCTAAGAATCAATACTAAATCAACGAGATGATTTCTTTTCATTTTAATCTCATAAAAATAGAAAATGCGAGTAGCCATAAACGGATGCGAACTGATGATCTGTTTGCATTTCAACATACCACGCCGAAACAAAACAAGACGAACCAAAACAAAACAACTTTTGTAACAACAATTGTCCAACCTTACGTTACTTTCTTGGCTAATCAACATCAATGTGAAACGAATAATTATTCCCAAAATCGAGGTCATCAATAAACATACATTGATATCAAAACGCAGCACAATGAAGACATTCATTGAGCAGTGCGATAACGAAATGCGACCTCGTGATTGTAAAGAGGTTAATATCCCGCATCGGATGCGGAAACGCGGCTCATTGGTGTTACGAATTTAAAAAATAATGCTTTTTTTATTGGTCTGCTATTCAGCCAATTTTTTTTACAGCCAGTAACAAAGTTACGGATGTATATAGTGACAATTCGTCTATTATAAATGTCATTATCAGTATGATCATCATGCCGTTTATTTTTTCTTTTGTTTAGTTCAATGCTATCAAAGCTAGTCTTCCATGTTTTTTTTTAATCAACGCGTTACGTATAGACGACAAAATATGTAGTATGTAGAAGACAAAGTTACGATAATATCTGAACAGAAAGCAATTAAACAATAGGTGGACTGGCAATCTTATTACAATACTCACCTTTGTTCATAATTTGTTGCTGTTTTGCTAATACTTAGTGAGTTTTCTTCTCACGGCGCATTCTTATTGGCAATCATGGTCTCTACAAAGTGATTGGTAGACTGGAGCAAAAATTTTAGAAAGCAATTTTTTGACAAACAGTTAACAGTTACAGTTTACACAAAAATTCGACTGATCAAGATAGTTTATCTGGTTGTTGTTAATGTTTCTACGCATGGGCATAGTTCCTACTGGATATCGGGAAGTTCTATGACCACATGGCCTTCCGTTTACGCAGTTTTTAAAAAAGGAAGACCCAAATTTGTTATATTTGCCGGTTAACCCGCTCATTTAACAAGTGGGTGGAATTGCCTAAATTAACTCGACCTCCACTTGACCGAAACGATGCCCGTGCCTACAACGATTATGCCCATTCTCTTCGGCGTTTAACTCGGAAATTTCACGGGTGAATTACGATCGTTTACTGTAAATTAATCATAGAATAACAAGACATAATATCAGTCTTATACATACTCGTAACCCCACGTCAATAGTGTAGCTAAAAACCGAAATGTGTGCAAGTAACATTTTCCCCAAAGTACTGAGCTGCCAACATACCTAGTCACTTATCGTTCACAAACCTCGGCTTTTACGTGTTAACATTCTCAGAAACAAAGCATATAAGGTAAGAGGTAAATCAAATACTGATTTTGAGAATAAATCCGAGAAATCTATACTAATATAATAAAGCTGAAGAGTTTGTTTGTTTGTTTGTTTGTTTGAACGCGCTAATCTCCGGAACTACTGGTACGAATTGAAAAATTATTTTTGTGTTGGATAGGCCATTTATCGAGAAAGGCTTTAGGCTATTATAAGTTATAACATCACGCCGCGACCAATAGGACCGAAGAAACAAGGGAAAATGTGAAAAAAAAAACGGGGAAAATTAGTCACTATTCCACGCGAACGGAGTCGCGGGCACAGCTAGTATTTAGATAATTCACACAACTTTTCTCGTAATACAATGTGCTAGAAAATCAGCTGTTATTTTCAGGTTTAATATTTTTGATCGCGCGTCCGTACGAGTCAAATTCGCGCAAACCTACGATGATGCATTTGCATTTTACTAAGACGATGCCTTAGTAACAAGGTAGGTACGTGGTAGGAACCTTTAACCTTTGCGCACGGAATCCTAAAAAGTAGCTATTCCATCGCACGATATCATGCTCCAGTTTCTTTAGACGCCGATAATAGGCATCGAGTGGCATCTCCGATTCTATTTACGCAACGGGGTCAAATCGGCCTCGGTACATGGCAACGATAAATCGGCTGAATCACTAGACTTATTCATCGTCTTCATCGATCTCTATTTGTTGGGAACATCATTCTTCGTCACTTATCTGGTTATTTCTTGTCCTTCTTTTTTTAAAGAAAGGAGAAGTGATAAGCATAGGGCAAGAGTGAAAGTAATGAGCTACTGATAACAGATGGGGTATTACCACAACGTTTGTGACCCCAGAGTAACTACAATGTATGTAGCAACTTTGATAGATATAACTTGGTAGATTAAGTGTAGTTTATATTAGGATGAATCGAAGGATCCAGAGGATACCTTATCCTGGTATACACCATACACCATAATAGAAACGGTGTAATGCAAGAATAGGCACTTCCACTTCCATAAATGCGTCAGGCGGTCGTCAGCCATTCAGCATTACAAATCACTCAGGATCAATGAATTTCGCAATTCTTTCAGAGCATCGTAAAAATAGAAAATAGCGTAATACAATTGGGAAACCACGCAAAAATGTGAATCCGTTTGACTCACACCATTCAGTGTTCTATTAATAGCTGTTTTCTTCACAATCAGATACAAAACAATAAAGTTCTATAAATACACGCGTCCTTCTGTGACTAGAGCGTTCTATATTTAGCGCCCTCAAACGCAAGTATTGCAAGAATTAACTGATAACATTCAGATAGCACTGAAATAGAATGCTGAACCAATTCTCAGATAAAATATTTCTTCACTGATTTTTATCTAACATCAACAATGCGGATTTATCTGAATATTTGAGAAGTGGCTTGCAACTGAAATATACCAACGGTTCTCCAGTCGAGATTTCACCATCATTTCAAAGAAAAGATGTGAAAGATAAATCTCGTAGCTCTGACATGTTGCAAGTATGAATAAAATTACCTGGATATTTTTACTTATTGCGTATTATAAGGAGGGAGCTTAAAGAACACTGTTTTAGCTAGGTCCAGGGGTCATACAAGGTGGCAAGTGACTCTAAACTGACATACTAAGGAAGGTAATAAATGAAAAGGCAATTTAAGAGAATTGACACTGCGCCATCAGTATTCCAGCAAGTGTCAGGAAATCTATCTCGCGCGCGTGTTGCTGTGCTAAGCCTTTAAGATTCAATCTCCGTTCATACCAAAATTCGTCGAAATCATTTCAGCAGTTAATGGGCAGCGCAGACGACAGACTTTTTGTGCGATCGACTGGATTGTATCCATTGTGCGCCGGACTTTTTGCGCGTCGTGTGCGTTACTGCATATAATTCCAAAGGTTCTATTTTCACAGATTAAAAAGTCCGTCGCGGATAGTATGTCGTCTTTGCAGGGCCTAAACGTATTAAAACAGACAGGCAGACAGATTTACGTTCGCATTTATAACAGGGATTTAATAGCCGTGTGGTGTCGGGTTCAGAATCACACCCCTTCAGGTGTCGTAAGAGACAACTAAGGAAATAGTTACGGTGTATTTTAGCCTAGCATCCTGTCGTTATTTTACCTATTTTATCTAACTTGGTAGCTACACATTATGCTTAAGGTTCATGGCGTTTCGTGCACACTGCCTCTCATTTGGGAATACAAGCATAATGTATGCATTTCATTCTGTTTTTAGCTTACTAAATAAACTATTAGGTCGTCAACATAGGTAGTCTAACTCTGTTTGTGATGTGATGTCACGGAAACGTAGCACGTGCAGCAGTTCGTGACTGTGCAATCAAATAATAAAATAGTTTAACACTCACTATTGACTGTGATTGTTGTTTATTTTCTTTCATCTGTTTTTTATGTACTGGTCTGTCGCTCACTGACAATTTTTTACTGACGTAAACAAAATAAAGAAAGACATACTTTTATAAATCATGTCTTTACTTGTGACCTGCCATCATTCGAAAATAGAGAAAATGAGTGCAGGGTTTTACTTATTTTATTAAATAATAAAAATATTAATAATCCACTCTAAATACGTCCGACTGCTGGCCACAGGCCTCCTCTCAGAATGAGAGGGAAAGAGGGATAGGGCTATAGTTCCCACGCGGGCCCTTCGCTTATTGGGATCTTCACCCAAAACTTGAATTACTTCGTCGCTCACGAAGTTTCCCTTCACCGAATACCTTATGGTAAAATATCAAGTTCGATTTCGCATATAAAATAAGAAAAAATAAGAGGTACCTACCTATGAGCCTAGAATTCGAACCCACGAGCTTTTGCATGAGAGAGCTGGGCTACCACGGCTTGGTATTTCATTCAAATAATAGTAAAGCATATCAACTAACAAATTATTGTTTTTATTAATGAATTAGCAACTTGTAAGTCTGTGAAGCATCATAATGAGAGGAGGCCTGTGCCCTGCAGTGGGACGTATATAGGCTGGATGATGAGGGCCAAAGAGTTGCACCTGCGTAAATTATGATTTTGATTACTTACTTACTATTAACTTTTTCATAGTGACTTGAAAATTAACCATAAAAAAATGCATGAAAAGTTACATGACCAAAAACATTTTTGAAACACATCTGGTCAAGAGTGCCCAACACCGACGAGCCTTTATGAAGAGATAAATGAATGTGGATGAAGCAAGAGGTATGTCAGGATTGTAGCGAGTGGAACAAAGTGGTTTTTGTCTACCCCAGTGGGAAAGTGGCGTGACGGCATGTATGTATGTATGTATATGTATGGCAACACTAGCGAGTATTGAGCCACGGCATGGCATTCGCGACGGGGCAAGCGCTGATGGCAATTGACGGGATGTGGCGCAGTCCGGTCAGGGCAAATTGGCTCATCACATATACTAATATTATAATTTATAAAGCTGAAGAGTTTATTTGTTTGTTTGTTTGAACGCGCTAATCTCAGGAACTACTTGAATTGCATTTTTTTTTTGTGTTGGATAGACCATTTATCGAGGAACCCTCCGACCCGCGACTCCGTCCGCGTGGAATAGTGCCCAATTTACCCCGTTTTTTTCCCCACATTTTCCTCTGTTTCTTCGGTCCTATTGGTCGCAGCGTGATGTTTTATAGCCTAAAGCCTTCCTCGTTAAATGGCCTATCCAACACAAAAAGATTTTTTCAATTCGAACCTAAAGGTTATCGCGTTCAAACAAACAAACAAACTCTTCAGCTTTATAATTATATATAAGAATAAGAATAAGAATAATAAGAATATTAATTTGTGATTTGATTATTGATTAAACTTCATTATTTGGAGGTGTATTATTCTTGATTTAACACAACACAGCCACCTGATTTCACTTTTTTTTTATTTAAAGCAAAAAATACTTGCAACAGCCAATGCAACGCATCACCACTAGTGCTGTCAGTGGTCAATTAGAGTTATTTTATTGTTGCGGGCGCGTTGACCCTCTTGCCCGCACAGTCAGCAGTCTATGATGGTTTTACATACATACATCACGCCTGTGTTCTGAAGTGGGGTAGGCAGAGCATATGAAAAGTTTGTCAAAACCATGAGTACCTATTCCACGTTGCACAGCGACTCCTAGGTTATTTTTAAGATTTAACTTACTTTACCTACAGTTACTTTACAGACAGATACTTGGTTTTAAGTACAAGTAATATGTATGTATGATACCTACTCACGAGTATACAGGGTTATTTGCAAATCACTGACACTGCGACCCTAGGCGCCACCTACCGACCAGTAGTAGAACTTCTATAAAAGTCATAGAGATCTGTCTATTGGAGTAATTCCCAAGCTACGTGACGTTAGTCAAGTGTCGCAGATTGTACAGCATTTTATAAATAAAAATATATATCAAATAACTTTATTTGGTTCTTAGGTGGAGAAACATGGAACATCGTGGACGTAGGATAACGTAAAAGGAAAGATATCTTGAGGGGTCGAGGATGAGGTAGGATCTGGAAAAATAAACAAACAGGATGTTAAGGCATATCATACAGGCTGGATAGTTCTCAGCTCCAAATTACTTCTCAGAACATAAAGTTACAAGCTGGTATAATAGTCGTTTTTGTAAAATTCAGAATAATCGCTTTCGTATTTCACTTTCGACATTTAGATTAAACTTTATCAAAACTTTGGAAAGTCACTCCAAAAATAAATAATTAAAAATATCAAGTCAAGAACTACTTTTTTGTAACAATTATACTACACAGAAAGACATAAAAAATGGCGGCAACTCTACTATTTTATTAAAAACCATAGACAAACATGTCAGACTTATTGACCGCATATTGACGTTTATTAAATTTTTAATGAGTACAAAATTTTGTTTAATGATAATAGCTTTACAATCACAGACGAGTATGTTTTCATATTAACATAACCAATTGGAATGCTAGTCATTGTCTACAATTTTTGAACATGCAGCGCCCTAGCGCCACCTATCGTTGAGTAGTAGAACTTCTACGCAATAACAGATGAAATCTTTCTGTCTCGTTCAGGCTGCTAGGCAAAATGGCCGGCGCCGGAGTTGCCGGCGTTGCGCTCAGTATATTAGCCGATTGACGTTTTGTTCGCTCTTATTGCGTTGACATAAAGCATCTTCCGTCCGCGTTTTGCCGAAAAGGCGTCGACTAATATGGTGAGACCCTGCGCAATAGCACTGCTATGACTGGCTAAAAACGTATTCAAATAATGCATTTTGCGCAGGTACAGCGAAAGCCAAATGAAGATCGTATGAAACTATTTACGCCGTGCAATAGTGTAATGTTGCTAGCTGTTTTTTAGTTTTGTAGTTCGATGGTTTGCAACTAGATGGCGTCGTAACAAGATCAATGTGAAAAAAAATCAAGTAGATTCTCATTTAGTAAGCACTGACCTCTCTCAAGTCGGGCGCGCTGGCGGCGGCCGGTAGCGGAGGCTCCGGGGCTCCGGCCACGTCCCCCGCGCTGGCGCTGAGCGCGCGGCTTCGGGCCTCGAGCTTGCGCGAGCGGTCCTTGCCTGACAGCATGTGCTTGGTTTTTGAGAGGAGGTTCAGGGGCTTGAGTTTGCGGACCTGGACAATTATTAATCAAAATTCAATATTTTAAACGCTATTTATTGCAAACAGGCTCCTGAGAGCACATTTACATGTCATTTTCGAGTCTACCAGCGCTTCGGAAAGACTATCATTGCTAAGAACAATGCGCCGCAAGAAACATAGCAGGAAGTAATTTTTTTCAAATTAAAAGTTCTACGAAATTAAATTGTATCCTGTACTCCCAAATGGAGTAGACAGAACACACGATACCCTACGTAAACAAAATCATGACTCAAGTTTTTAAATACTCGGGACTTAATCACGCTTTGTAATGATTTTAAATACCTCGAGATTTCGGTCGCGTCACGGCGACCCTGGTCATGAGTAGATGTATGTATTCAAACTGACACTGTTTCAGCACGGGAATCGGACCCGAATGTTTTAAAAAATAAACCTAACACTATTTTATACGGACCATAGATTTAAGACGTTAGTCATTCTTTATTACTTATTTCATATTTTGTTCAGTTTTGGACCCCCTACTGCTATATTTCTACAGTCCGAAGTACCTACTTTTGCCAACACTTATGCCCCGTCGAGTCTCCTATGGACCTCTGGGCGTCCACTTTAGGAACCATTGCCATACCTACTTAAACATCAAACTCACGCACAGAATAAGCGCATACTAAAATTCTCTCAAAACGTAAAATAAACTACGAACCTTCTTAACAGTCGCCGGATGCACAAAGTTGTCATCATCCTTCTGCAGAAGCACGGGCGGGGGATCTCTCAACCCCAGCACCAGCATATCATCCAACGAAGCCTGGAGATGCTTTCGCAAAGCAGGCCTTGCCTCCTCATGGCTCCTCGTCGAATACACCGAGACAGTGTCCATACTCTTGCTCTCTGTCATATCCCCGACAGACTCCGACCGATACTCTGATCGCTTCTCTTCATAAATCTCCACAGAGTTAAAAGTCTCCGCCACTCTGTCCATCTCCAAATCCACGTGCAATTGAGGTATGAACTCGTAATGTCCTTCCGTTTCTGTGTGCACTTGGTCGTATAAGACCCCGTTGTGGAAACTTCTGGAACTGGTAGGCATGTTTCCGTATAAGTTGTAGTTGTAGTTGTCATCATCGTTGCGTGGGCTTACGTGCCTCACTGGCTGAAGGTCGCTGTTGAGGATTACATCATCCAGGTTTAACGGTCGACCCTGACCAGCGAAGCCATCTACCACTGGAGTAGTGTTGGATAGGAAGGAGCCATCAGCGTCGAAGCTGCTGCATCCTACTAAACCGAGCGGACGACGAGGCATCTCTTGTCTAAACCTGTTGACCGGAGGTTGAGGGCCAGCGAAATCCACAACAAGAATCCTATCCGCAATATTCCGGCCATCGTTATGAAACCCTATCCCAGAATCACTGTTGCTCGAAGTCGTAGTGATCTCGCTATGGTTACTGGGTTGCGGGGAATTAGCCACAAATTCCTGAGGATCAACTCTATCCTCGTGCCTGCAAGGCCGCCTTTCCCTCGGCACTCTAAAGACCGCACGGTTGCATCTCGAGAAGTTCCCAAACGCAGGACTATCGCCTTTAACTGCTAGCTTAGACAGATTAAGTAAGCTCGGACTGTTGCAGTCATCAGCCGGTAAAGAGTACATCCCTTTAACAACACCAACGACATACTCCGCTGAAGGTGGGAACTCTAAGCATCTTTCAGCAACTGGATCTCTGGTACAGGAGATCTGAAACTCCCTAGCTCTCGCTGTATGAGCTTCATGTTCGCCCATTCGAGGGTCCACCGCAAACACATGGCAGCTATGAGAGGCTTCTGAATCAATATCGGAGGCTTCCGCGGATGTAACCAAGCCGAAATATCTCCGGTCGGCATCGGAGCCACAGCCAGCGTAGAGAATCCTTTCCCTAGGGTATTGAGCTAGGATTTGTCCACTGGGCCTTCGGAGATAAAGCGCGTTGGGTAAGACGGAGAGCAGGACGGGTGTAGCTGGTCGTCTCTCTTGCCTGAGTTTCCTAACAGCTGTTCGGACGTTGCCTGGGGCTGCTGTAGGCGCGGCTTGCGGAGTCTCTATGGTCCCAAGGTAGCCAACGACGGCGCGACACTCTAATCTGGAGGCTTGGGTGGGTGTGAGTTGAACGCGACTCAGGTTGTGGAGGATGTCGTTGACACCTGATGTGCTGGGTGCGGCGTGGCAGGCTGAAAGGAGAAATCGTATTCTGGGTGTTAATGGTTTCAGAATGAAAGAAAAAAATGTTACTAACTATGTGAAAATTCATAACATACAAAATAACAACTTGGACATCAAGCCTGCAACCCAAATTGTGGCGGGCGGAGCACACGAGACGCCACACGTTTAAAACGTTAAAAACATAGACGTACATCAAAACAATGGGCGCCGAAAGCTGGTTTGAAAACCCAATCCCTTTGGCAGGGCTGTTAGTGATGTTAGTCAGTTGGCAGTCCTTTCTAGGCAAAATTCTTGCACATAATTCGTTTTAAATCAAGTTTAACTTGACTTGGTTCTGTTTAGTCTGTGGCTGTGGCCCTTCACGTACGGTGGGCCAAGAAAGTGGTCTACCACTTTTGACAAAAGTTTCTGTGAGATCAAAATTATCACAAGGTTGACATTGTCACTGTCATAATATAATGGCGAGGGGAAATCGACCTTGTTATTTCATAAGGTTCAAATGAATATCGATCTTGAGGGGGTAGACCAATTTCTTGGTCGACTGTACCAGCCGCGGCTGATGCTACCAAACGCTCACTACTCCGCACTCCACTGTTCCCGCGACTTCGTTTACGACGGAACTAATACCAGCACACACAAGTTAATTTAAGTTTAGTTTGGTCGCGAACGAACAGCCGCCGTGGTACCTAGATGAAGGGCTACGTACTAATCCGAAACCTGTAGGGTTAAACACGATTTAGAACTAGAATGATTCATATTTTTCTTTATTAAAACGTGTAAATGTGTGATGTGAAGAAATGTTTAGTTAAAGCAGTCAGCTGGCCTACCATAGCAAGGCGCGAGTAGACACGAGCGAGATAGACTATACCTGTCACTGTCTAACTAGAGACATCTGAATGTAACAGGTAGACTATCCCGCGCGTGTGTCACCTCACGCGTGTTGCTGTGCTAAGCCTACAGAAGTATAATTGCAATGAAATACTCACAATGTTAAATATAAAGACAAAGCAAGAGATAGTAATGTTAATGACTATGAAATTATGTAAAATAGAATTATTTAGAGTTAGTATGGTTGGAATAAATAACAACACATTACACAATAGCATACAGACAAAAAGGCAGTATACAGAGAGATTACAAACTTAATAAAATTAGTACAAAGATGGTTAAACCTAAAATAATGCTGAAAATATTGGTTTTGGCTGTTTAATAATGTTTTATGTCAGCCTACTCCTTTGGAAATGCAGATGTCACCTCTGTAAAATGGGACAAAAAAAGAAAATTTAACATACCAATCCATAAAAGGCAAAATGAAATTATTGAAATACATTTTTACCAATTTTTTAAGTATTAAGAATTGACAAATGTATGGCTAAACCATAAAACTGTCAGAGTAGGGTCTTGAGACATCACTTTTGAGTTCCAAATCATACTGACAGTGAAAGTGGTACAGTGCAGTGCGGTGCGGTGGTAGGATACCTGGTACAAATGTAATGCTTATTTTCCGGCCAGTGCGATTTTCAGACAAAAAAGTATGTTAACTTTTTTGTAATCAAATTTTTTTAGGCTAAGCATTTTGGTCATTGCCTATTAAACACTAATTAAAAAATATGGGTGAAAAAGTGACAATGATTATGATTACAATATGGTGGTTTAGTGCACACAACACAAATAAGTGCAAAATATAACAACAGCACTTACTCATTTACCATCCCGATTAGCCATCTGCAAATTGAACAAGGTTGCATCAATAACCAGAATGAGTTAAAATCATAAAATAACTTTGAGAAAGTTAGTTCTAAGCATATACCCTGCAAATGAATTAGTTGGGTCAATGAACTATTTTATGTCAATGGTAGATATGGTGAAGTTTCCTGAATCACCCACTAAAATTCTGATAAGACATCAAAAAATTACAAGTACAGTATGAGTTACAATAACAACACAAAACAGTTGATTGATCCAGGTCTACTACAGTAAACAGTTAGTAACTACTTAACCAATATTAAGAATTCTGTCACCATTCTAATGCCTAATGTTTGTATGCCTTTCCCATACAAACTTGGGGCTGGTCAATAGATAAATAAAGGTATGCCAAACATCTACTGAACTTACTTTGTAATTATAATAAACAATACTCTCAACAACATGTTGTGAGTCTTTAACATAAAATTAACATTTCCAACTGACCCGGGTGGTGCATCAGCGCAGGCTGCGGGCGGCGCCGCGGCGGCGGGTGGCGGCGCCTCGTCCGCGCCCTCTCGTCGGGCTCCGTGTCCTCCGTGTCCGTCGGGGGAGCCTCCCGCGGCGCCACGCTCAGCGCAATAGCCCCTGGCGCCGCGGCCACCATCCTAGCGACCGAGGCGTGAGGAGCTCGTGCCACACTTGCCCCATCAACAGCTATCAACGCATCCCCGGCACGTAACCCAGCTCGCTCGGCTGGCCCACCAGACGCCACCGCGGACACGACACAAGGCCGCTGTCCAGCTATAGTAAACCCGAAGCCCCCAGCACCCCTAGCAACCACTACACGGCGCTCAGAAGTCCGCGCCAACGCAGCCCTACGCCGTCGTCGTCTCTGCTGTTGAGGCACCATTTTCTAATCCAACTTTAAACTGTTCTCATCGTAGCTGAATAAATAATCAGAACATGCGCCGGATATGGAAGCTTTTTAATCGCTTCAGGCGAAACTTAATAGAAGAAAACTAGAAAAACTAGAAAGTTTCGAGTTCTTGTCCTAACTGACGTTTAGAAAGTTTGTGCGCGTTCACGTTTAACCGAAAACTTTTACGAATTATACAAACTTTTTTTTGTCGAAATTGAATAAAACGAACTTAATTTTTACTCGCTAAGATTGACAAAATCCCACATATCTTTGTTTATTTCGTATCACTTCTGTTTTATAACAATGATTGTATTATTTTAATTTATTTATCATGAACGCATGTAAAAGTTCCAGAGGCATGTTTTTGCTATTAACTTCTATGAAATTAACGAAATGTTTTTATCTTGTTTTATTTCTTGCTTGGGTTTTTTGCTTATATCATGTGTATGTTTAATGTAATTAGCTAAAAATATATCTAAATATCATCATAAGGACCAGATGACGCCTTTAAGAAAATAGTTTTCACGGACAAAAGAATTTCAAACTTGCATCAGAATAGACAATGAAAATACACCTCTGGCAAATCTAACATCTGTCAGTCTGTCATCTGTCAATCTGTCATACGGTTCCTCGTTTGTCAAACGCACGTTGTTTTAATAGTTTTTCGTCAAGTTGTGATTCTTAGCTAAAATTTCAATTTTAATTCAGTGCTAATACATATAAACCTCCAAAATGGCAGTAAGTTACTTTGCATACAACTTTGTATCCGCAAACCTGAACCCAACTAACCTTAATAATATTTTTTCAGAAAAAAGGTAAAGGGAAGATCAGCAAAGCAAAGCGAAACAACCAGACCACTAACAAAATGAAGAAGCAGGGCCTTATGAAGCTGCAGAGGCACCGGAAGAAGCCGCAGAAGCAGAACCCGCCGGCGGCCGCGCAGCCCGAGTACAGCAGCGAGAGCGAGGGCTCCGCCGACGAGTGGGGAGACATGCTGGACGAGGAGGAAAAGCAATACATCATGAGCAGGCTGGCAAAACAACCAGGGTTCTTGGCTGACGTGCCCCAGAACGAAGATCAGAACAAGTCAGTAATGTCTTTCTTAGTGCCTTTTTTTTTATTTCTGTTGTGAAATATATGAGCTGGATAAACTTGTTAGTTTGAAGTAAAGTGTTGTAGCCCCCGGCAAGTTAGATGGCAACTTTTGTGTAGTGGGGTTTGTATGCGCCTTGCTATTTCCAGGTAAAACTGATGCACGAATTAGCCCTCACTAAAAATAAATGTTGACGTCTAACTTGCCAGAGACTTTACAATTGGCGTAACTTTCATGCAGAAAGCTTTTACTATCCTCAATTTTTTTTTTATAATTTCTATCACATATTCATTCACCATCACAATTAATACATAATTAATTTATCTCACAGTATATCAAAATTTTACATACATACATACATACAATCATGCCTGTATTCCCAAACGGGGTAGGCAGAGCAGACAAAACAATGACCATTTCACATTTTGTGACCACTTCTAGCATAATATTTATATTATCAAAATTTTACTACTCAATAAGCTCATACTATCCTGCACTGTATACCTTTTTATGAAAAATCCCAGCTGACAATCTTTTTTTAATTTAGATCCAACAGAAAACGCAAGAAAATTGATAAAGAGAAAGTCCCAAAGCAAAAACGTGGCAGTGACAGTGGGGCAGAGAGCAACTCGGAGTCTGACAGTGATTTTGAAGACAAGTACGAGCAGGAGATGTCCGAGAAGCCAGCGAAGCGGATGCGGGCGCTGCTGCCCATTAAAACCAAGCAAGGGCTTATGGAGAGGGCTGAGGAGTACAAAGGTATGTACCAATAGCAATTTATGTAGAGTACCATCGCAAAACGGAATTGTTAAGCCACTTAACTATGTTTGTAACTTGGTTGTGTAATACTAATCCAATAGCTGACATCTAGCCTGTCACATTGGTCATTGATTACATGTCTAAATTGCGAACAATGGCAAGTGGCTCAACAATACCGGTTTATGACTGTACCATCAACTCTACTGATGCCTGACCCACCATAGAACCTATTTACAGTCCCTGGCATTTAACATGGCAACCTTTTTAGCACATCTTACACTTTTTACTTACATTTACGTTTTAAAGTGTACATTTGTACAAATATCCTTAGTCATTGCCATCAATTCATCCGTCCCTGGTAATTTACAGACTCTGAATCAGAACAAGAACAGGAGCCTACACCCTCCAAAGAAGATAAAGATGAGGCAGCCGCAGAATCTGATGTCGAATCAGACTCCGGAGTGGAGGGCACAGCTGAGGAGGACACTGCGGCCCCTGAGGGTGGCGTCATCAGCATGGTGGAACTGCTGGCTGCAAGAAGAGACCGGCTGAACCACGAGAAGCTGAGGATAGGAGCACTGTGCTCGTCGCTGCTTGAAGAGCCGGAGAAAAAGGTACATACATACATACATACATACAGTCACGCCTCTTTCCCACAGGGGTAGGCAGATACCACTTTGTTCCACTTGCTACGATCCTGGCATACTTCTTTTGCTTCATCCACATTCATTAGTCTCTTCATACATGAAAAAGGTATGTGGTTAAGAATCTGAAATTCTGTTTTGTGAAGATGCTTAAGTCTTGTACTCAAGATTGTGCTACAAGAAACTTTCCTACTTATATTTTTTTTTATAATTCTTACTAACTAAACATAGTAACTTTTCGAATTGAGTTCTAAGAATTTGTGCTGTTTCTACCTATTTAATAAATATAAGTTAAAAAAAAATTTTTTTGAACATCCAAAAGCAACCAAGTAGGGTCAATTTCATCCCCAACAATGAAAATATGCCCCTAACCATTTGTGTGTAAAAAAAGCGACAAAAACTTAAATATGGTAGTGTGCTGTCTCAAGATAGATGATCACTGTGGAATTCCCAGAAAAGTAAAAACTTTGTGTACCTTCCAGCTTAAGAATCTATTCCCAATCCTATACCTGATGGAAGAACGACTCAAAGATGAAACACTCAACCTCCACTCGGTGCGGAAACTAGCCTCACTCTCCGCTTACGAGGTGTTTAAAGACATCTTGCCCGAGTACCAGATACGGCACCAGGATTATTCCAATGTTAAATGTGAGTGTTTAATACAATTGTTTTAAATAAGTGTAAGTAAGTGTCGTCCAAAAAACTGGAACCTTCACTGTCACAGAAACTGGGCAGAGTCCATATCCGTAGAGAAAAAAGGCACTAGCGTTACGCGTGAGCACAGCGATCGCGTCAATGGTTTGTCGGAATCGTCTCTGAACAACCAAAATGGCATTAGTACAGTCACCAGCACCAATATCTGATGAAACAAAGCTGCATAAATATCTGATACGCGTCTATTACTGGAGACAGAAGGACGTATCAGGTGTTTTTTGTTCACCAACATTAATATCTGCCTCGGCGGTAAGCGCGAAAATATCTGAAACTTCCTTCTGTCCGCAGTAAAGAGCAGTATCAGATATTTATGCAGTTTAGTTTCATCAGATATTGGTGCTGGTGACTGTACTCTACTGGTCTGTCCTCTATGTGTTTTGATTTAGCTGTTTTGTACGACAACATACCTTTTGCATGGGCTTATCACAGTTTGTTATGTTTGTTCACAGTGAAGAAAGACACACTTACATTGTATAAATACGAGAAAGAGCTGTTGGAATTCTACAAGAGATACCTGCAGAGGCTGGAGAAGGCGTGTGCAGTGTTGAGACCCAAGAAAGGAGACAACAGGCGAGTTTCATTATATCATTAGCTGATGCCGGTCTCAACCCGTTATCCTTGATAGTATGTACATACAGACATATATCATGTATTCTTAAATGGGGGCAGCAGAACGTACGAAACGTTGCATAATTAAAACCATGACTATTTAACATTTCATGGCCACATCTTGCATATTTTTTAAGTTTTGCGTTAGCTGATATAATAGTGAGAAGTCGAGCCTTGCTAATATTAAAAGTAGCGTCGCTGTAGCGTTTCGTGTGCTCTGCCTATTCCGTTTGGGAACACAGACGTGGTCGTATGCCTGTAAATGAGCCTCCGAAGGCGAATTTCATAAAGAATCACGAGTGTTTTAATGCCTTTTTATCTACTTCACAACATAAATAAGCAAATGCCCTTCATTACGAATTGACATACGACTCCAAGTTCATCAAATGAGCTTTCATGCGAATTTCATAAACAACATTTCGATGCCTTTACTACTAAACACCATAGAGGACAGACCCCATAGAGTAGGGTCAGCGTCAAAAGTAAGTGATAATTTTAGTATAGAATTTGACGTAACTCAGTACTAAAATCGTCAGTTACTTTTGACGCTGACTGTACT
Organism: Adoxophyes honmai; assembly: GCA_005406045.1. Classification (NCBI taxonomy): domain Eukaryota; kingdom Metazoa; phylum Arthropoda; class Insecta; order Lepidoptera; family Tortricidae; genus Adoxophyes; species Adoxophyes honmai. Next base: position 44,152 of record BHDV01033520.1, on the reverse strand, counting down.
AATGTAATTTTGTTTGTTCGGAGAAGATTCCGCCAATCAATTGAAGCGATTGCTGTGCTCTTATTGGCCGACCCATGATCCAGCGTAACGCTAGTGCCTTTTTCTCTACGGTTATTGACATTGACACTGTACAGTTTCTGTGACAGAGACGGTAGACGTTAGTAAGTTGAAATCAACTAACCTTTTGCGGGCCTGGGTGGCCAACATTGTTTCTCTATTGGTTCTGTCTTCTATGCTAAACACCAACATAAATCTATCCCTTGTCACCCCAGGAAGCCAGACGAGTCAGCTCTCGACCTGGCCCTCGTCTCCCTCCGCTGCCTCTGCGGGCTGCTGGCAGCGAAGCCCTACTTTAACTACGCTACTAACATAGCGCAGAGCATTGTGCCCTTTCTGGACAGTAGGGCTCCCGAGGCGGCCGCCGTGGCCTCTGAGTGCTGCGAGACTGTGTTTAAGGAGGACACGAGGGGCGAGGTCACGCTTACTGTGAGTTCTATTTAACATTCATACATACATACATACCTAGCCGCCTTCGGCCCAAGCGGCTGTGAGCACATTTTTTTTTATAATTGTATGTACCCATAAAAGATCTTTTGTAGAAAAACATCAGTACAATAAATAATAATGTCTATTGAAATTGTATGACCCGAACTTTAGTATTTTATGATGTCATAGATATTTAGCGGAACAGAAAACCCAGAGAAAAGAATTTTCTTAATAACTACTACTACATTTCATACTTTATTGAAAATCAAGTACAACTTTACGATTTTTACTGACGGCGGGCTCGCAAATTTGCCACGGCCACCAGATGGTATAGTTACGCCATGGCTCATAACAGTTCCTATCAAGTCTATCTGCATCCATCTGTAAAGGATTCCGTCTGTCCCTCAGATAGTCCGCCTCATAAACCAGCTGGTAAAACGTCGCGGCGAGCGGCTCCGGCCCTCGGCGCTGAGCTGCCTGCTGACGCTCAAGATACGGGACGTGGACCTGGACGCCGAGGCCGACGTCAGGCACAAGAAGAAAGTAGAGGAAAGACATAAGAAGCGCATCGTCAACTTGTCCAAGAAGGAGAAAAAGGTTTGTTCTAGGAGTTGTATTTGGGACTAGCTTTTTCCCGCGGCTCCGCTCGCGTTAAATTCGGGGTATCAATGAAGAGATAGCACACATACCAATTTATAGCTTTCTACATTGAAAACTTCCACCCCTCACTTTAGGGAAATGGGGGATTTTGAAGAGACAAAAAGTAGCCTATGTCACTCTCCATGCCCTAAACTATCTCTACCTAAAAAAATACGTCAATTCATCGCTCCGTTTAGCCGTAAAAGATGGACAAACAAACAAACAAACACACTTTCACATTTATATATTGTTACTGATTTAAAATGTTTTTAGGGTTCCGTACCTAAAGGTTCCACCTGTTATCAATTCTATAATTATGCTAGAAGTGGCTGCAAAGCGTGGTATAGTTATAATAATGGTTTTGTCTATGTGGTTTCGTATGCTCTGCCTACCCCGTTTGGGAACATAGGCGTGATTGTATGTGTGTATGTGTACCAGAAGGGTAAAACGGGACTCTATTACTAAGACTTTGCTGTCCGTCTGTCTGGCCATCCCGTCTGTCACCAGGATGTATCTCAAGAGCCGTAAGAGCTAGACAATTGAAAATTTCACAGATGATGTATTTCTGTTGCCGCTATAACAACAGATACTAAAATCAAAATAATAATGAAGGGAGGCTCCCATAGACAAAACATGATATTTTGGCCGTTTTTAGTGTTCACCATTTTGCGAGCTGTATCTCAAGAACCGTGGTAGCTAGGCATACAACATACAACAAAAATGTTTTGACGACTTTTTTTTAATAAGCCTCAAACCACAATTTACCCTTCATTGACTAGTCAATGGCATAGAACCCTTCGTGCGCGAGTCCGACTTGCACTTGTTTTTTATTTAGTGCACCATAATTAATAGCAGAATAAAAGAGGTTTTCATGTGGTGTCAGTTTTAGAATAACACTTCTCCATTTTTTCCGTGGATGTCGTAAGAGGCGACTAAGGAAATAAGTTAAGGTATTATATTTTAGGCGACAGGCTAACAACCTATCACTATTATATCTGCCAACTCAAAACTTAAAAAGAAAAATGCTAGAAGCGGTCACGTAACGTGAAACACTCGTAGATTTATCTATGTAGCGTTTCGTGCGCTCTGCCTACCCCATTAACCTTTTGACCGCCAAAGCCGTCATTTCACGTCATCGCAAATCAGTGCCCGTAACGCCACGACGTTATATGGCGGGCCGAAGTTATTGCGAGAGAACTATGAAATATAAAACGCTTCAACAATTTTTCTTGGTTTACTTTATTTATAGGTAGTGTAAGTTATTTTATACCTAATTTAAATAAAATAATACAGCACCATTCAAAAAAAAACAAGCATTTTCTAAGAGCAAACTTCAATTGGCTAGATTACACTGCCTGCAGCGCCAAAGACGCCGTGTAACGTCGCCTAGTGATGGGACGCACAGCAATGTCTTCTTTTAGTTATCGATATGACAGATCCCTAACCTGTGGTCCGCGGGCCCTTGGGGGTCCGTGGGCATATGTTTGGGGTTCCGCGGTCCCCCATGTTTTACAGCGAAAAAGATTTAAGGAATACTGAAATATAATATCCGTCTATATAAATAAAAAAAGGAATTGCTGTTCGTTAGTCTCGCTAAAACTCGAGAACAGCTGAGCCGATTTAGCTGATTTTGGTTTTGTAATGTTTGCCGTAGTTCAGAGACAGTTTAAACGGTGAGATTCATAATTTGGAAATTTTGCGAAAAAAAAATTACTAAGGCGGAACGTGTTATTAAATTATAATTTCCCTTTTACTAAAGTCAAATTTAAACGTCTGACGGATCTATTCGCAATACAACCCAAAACCCAATGAATACATCTGAGCGCTAGAACGGCACGTGACTGTTCGTTTGTTCTTGGTAATAATAATCGACAAAATGTTTTTTACGACCCTTATGTGCGAAAGCTTGTCACTGCTCCGGGCTCCGTGCGCCCTTGAAGTGAGAGCACGTTACGAGTTGACGACACAGGCGCAAAAATGAGTGTCGATAGTAGCCAAATGAGTACAGAGGAGTTACTTCGAATTTTGGAAGGTGTCGATACTGACGATGAAATCGAAGACGTTGTGTTCGAAGAAGTTGAAGAAGAAGATTTTGAGGTAAGTAAATTTTTAATACGCATATTCTATCAAATAACGCAGTGTTTCTTAACGTGTGGTCCGCGGACCCGTAGGGGTCCGCCAATGTGATTACAGGGTCCGCCGTTTATCCATGAAAGTTGAATGAATGAAGAAAGTGCTAAGACCGTTCGCACTTGATAGTCTTTCAATTTGTTTTTGATATTTCTATGTATATTTTTTAAACAAAGAAATAGTAGTACATTTCAAATACATTTAGGTAAAGAAAAAATATTATGTTTTTATTTTAAGTTGCCGTCTGCTACTGCAGGTGTCTAAATACAATAAATCGCGAACGCCTAGCAAGTGGATATTCCTATTATTTAAATATACGTTTTTTGTTTTTGTTTTACGACACTATTAAATGGGTTTTTCCCTATACAAACAATTAAATAATAATTAATTAATCTGTCTAGAATATTTTCGTTCTCTTTTTTTTGCGATAACACGTGATTTTGAACACACTAAAATACTTCGAATCTCGCAAGACAAGGGCATCATAAACTTTAAATAAGTCGCGCGCCGTGTTTGTAAGGGACAGAGAATGTGAGCGGGGCATTGAATACTAGCCGGCTCGCCGACAAACAAAGAAAGAGCTACGTGCAAAAATGTAAGATTTATTGCTTTATGTGCAGGTGCATACCATAAAGCCCTCACTCGAGCGACTTTATTATCTTTGTTTTCAGTTAACATCCACGCCAAGGAATTAAAAAAACTAAAAGGTAATAATATTAATCCTTATGCATTATCTACTCGGGTCTGTGTTTTACAACTGAACGAAAGTAGTGGGGAGTCCTGTAACACGGGTGTTTTTTATTTAAAATTTAGATTGTATTTGCTTAGAATAATTGTGCAATGTGTTGATTATACAAAATTTTATGCTCGCTTTAATACTTATTTTTGAATATTATTGATTTTTGTGTAATACCTATATCCTATTCACTGTGTTAGACTAACGAAACTATGTACAGATAGTTCAACTCAATTATGCGCGCGGCGCTATTTGTGCGTTCGCTTGTAAATACACAGATTTCATTTGTATGTAGTAGCAGTGACGTATTTACAAGCGCACGCACACATAGTGCCGCTCGCACAACTGAATTGAACTATCAACTATCTTTACCAAAATAATTACCTAAATAAATCGTGATAATCAAAGAAACTGTGATCAGACAGAACTTATTTTTTAAGTATGTACGTACCTAAATTAAACATCTGAGATTATTTGTTTGTCTATTTTGTACAAAATATACATTATATTTACACCAAAAACCAAATGTATTTTCATTCCAATTTATATACCTAGTTCCCAGTTCCCGAAACATCGAAAAGAACAATTTTTGTTTTGATTACGTTCCCAACACTAGCACTATTCTAATTTCCACTGCCCCCAGCGCCAATGACGGCAACGAACGTCGAAGTATGACGTCATCAGCAAAGTAGTGAAGTGGTTCCATTGCAAAATAATAATGAAAGTTACAGCAAAGTTTTAATTTTTAAGGTTTTCAATGACAGTAATTACACGCAAATTCATGAAAATTATATGGAAAACGTTGTGGTAATGTATGAGGTAAAATATAAGGGGTTCAATGGCTGAAATCAATTGTAATATCGGTAATATCGATATGCGGTTGTGACATCACTATTGTTCGTTCGTATTTGAAACGATTTTTGCCTTGGCGTCAGGAGGACAGCGTTTCACTTCGCGCCTTGGCGTTCAAAAGGTTAAGGAACACAGGCGTGATGTATCTAAAAGAGGTATGATAGAAACTAAAGTCCAATACCTCTTTCCAGCGAGCGAAGAAGCTCAAAGAGGTGGAGCGGGAACTCCTCGAGACAGAGGCGCAGGAGAGCGAGGTGGCGCACCGGAAGCAGCTGACAGAGGTCACGAAGACCGTGTTCCACATCTACTTCCGGTTGCTGAAGACCGCGCCAGGGTCTAAGCTGCTGGCTGCTGCGCTGGACGGCTTGGCTAGGTGAGGATGGCTTTTAGATCTGTAAAAAGTGGCCAGATATTGACGGTAAATATTTTAAACAGTGGTCAGGTATACATGTCTGAAAAGTCTAAAATATTTGCTGAAAATTATCACCATTGACCTTGTGGGAGAGAAATGTTTCATCGCTTTTCAGGTCACTACGCCCTTGTTTTAGTTACTTTACGCCCCGTACGCAAGTCCTGTTAGTTGGCGTGTACGCATCTGCTATCGTTCGACATTGCAATGTTACGCGGATGACAAAGAGCCGGAGTACAAAAAAGTGGGCATTTTTTTACGTCAAAAATGTCGGAAAACAACTTCACAAGGGTTTTTAAGCGCGTATACTCGATCACTGGTTAAAATATTTACGGTCAGTTTCCAGCCTGCAGCGTTATTGTCTAACGTACCAAGAATCTACATGTTTTTAATTTGGCTGATTCAGTGTCAGTTCGCTTTGAAATGTTTCAATTTCAAAGCCATTTTTGGTTTCAACTGTCAAATTAAAACTGTGAATCACGAAAGTTTAAAGCATTTTATTCTCAATTATTTTGTACTTGCTGTTTTGCTTGTTGTTGCTTGCCCCGTGTGGTGCCGGGTTAGAATAGCACCTCCCCTTTCTTCCCGTGGGTGTCGTAAGAGTCGACTCTGGGAAAGGGTTAGTGTATTGTGGGCGATGGGCTAGCAACCTGTCACTGCAATATCACGTTTAACCATCTGGTTACCCTGAATTAGCTAAACGTGGCACTGGATTTTTTGAATTCATGTGCTCTGTCTACCCCTCTTGGGAATACAGGCGTGAGAATATGTATATGTATGTGTTTCGTTATGTTTCGTACAATAAAGAGTTAGAGTTATACATCCGTGTCCCCAGATTCACGCACGTGATCAACCTGGAATACTATTCGGACCTGGTTGCCATACTGTCCCGCCTGACGTCCAACGAGGCGGTCGGCGCCCGCGAGCGGCTTTTATGTGCCCGCTGTGTGTTAGCTGTGCTGGCTGGGTCGGGAGACGCGCTGAATGTGGACCCGGCGCGGTTCCACGCTGCGTTGTATACTGAGATGCTGAACGTGCACGCTGGTAAGTCTTTAGATTACCGTTTCTCAACCGAATCTAGCGAATATTAAGTGGGACCTGCCTGTAGAACACACATTTTTATATCTGTTTTTCTTTCTGTATTATTGTTACTATTTTTTTTTGTAAAAATATTTTGAAAAAAATATTTTCTGTCAAGTTTCTTGCGGCGCATTCTTCTTAGCAATGATGGTCTTTCCGAAGCGCTGGTTGACTCGAAAATGACGTATAAAAGTTCATTAATAAAGTTTTGAATTTTGAATTTTGAACGACACACCAAATGATTGAGGCAATGGCTATTGAATGAAGCTATGAAAGTCCTGATGTGAAGCTCAATCTATAATATGGTGAAAATTGTGAAGAATTTTTTTTTTACCAAAGATATTAGACTCTGGCTTTTTCTTTCATATTGATCATGTCGAATGCGATTAAACTAATACGGCTTACAAGGTAGCTAGCTGCATTACACTGCTGCTCTGCGTAAATAGCCTTATACGATCTTAAATAAAATAAAATAAATAAATAAATATCATTGGACAATTTTTACACCAATCATCTAGTCCCAAAGTAGGCAATTTAATACCTGCGTTATGGGTACTAGACAACGGATAAACATACTTTTATACAGATAAACATCCAAGACTCGAAAGCAAACATTCGTATTCATCATACAAACATCTGCCCCGACCGGGGATCGAACCCGGG
>BHDV01033520.1:13936-31374 GCA_005406045.1 Adoxophyes honmai | reverse complement strand
ATTGATGATCGATCGATAGATGATAGATCGATGGCGCTGTGCGTCGTTTGAAACGAGAAGTTTTCTTTTAGTTGTGTTTTATACCGCAATATAACCGAGTTCCACGCGGGCGGAAAGCTAGTATAAATATAAGGGTAAAAATTAAACTCAGCGAAAATCTATTTAAATTTGAATTACGACGCTACAAAAATTTTAAATTTTACTATTACAAAGTCGCAGCGGACTAAATTACGTATACGTGTCGCTTCCAACAGGGGAGCCTATGTTGAGCAGTAGACGTCTTATGGATGTAATGATGATGTATGCAAACATGTCACTTCACGTACCAGTTTAGCCTGTCGTTGCTTGGCGAGCGCGCTCCGCGTGCGCGCGAGCTGCGAGCGGCGCTGCGCGAGGCGCGCCGCCAGCTGCTTTAGCGCTTCCAGCGCTGCTGCTGCTTCCGCTACGCAGCCAGGCTCCATCAGCTTACTGGGGATTGGATAACTTTGTTTAGGTACCCTACTGCGAAGGAGGGTCTATTCCAACTTAGTCGGAATAGACACCCGGGCACACATACGGCGGTTCCAGTGCCCATCCCTCTTATTCCGTTGGGGGTCGAAAAGGGTGGCAAATGGGAGGCTAAGGATGACAAAGGGTGGCAAATGGGAGGCTAAGGATGACAAAGGGTGGCAAATTGTGGCAAAATGTGGCAAAGGGTGGCAAATGGGAGGCAAAGGATGGCAAAAATAGTGGTAAATGTGAAACAAAAGGTGGCAAATGGAAGGCAAATGGTCGCAAAATGTGGCAAAGCGTGGCAAGTGGTAGGCTAAATTGGCAAAGGGTGGCAAATCATGGCAAAGGATGGCAATGGGAGGCAAAGGGTGGCAAAGGATGGCAATGGCAGGCAAAGGGTGGCAAAGGATGGCAATGGCAGGCAAAGGGTGGCAAAGGATGGCAATGGCAGGCAAAGGGTGGCAAAGGATGGCAATGGCAGGCAAAGGGTGGCAAATGGTGGCAATGGCAGGCAAAGGGTGGCAAATAGTGGAAAAGGATGGCAAATGGTGACAAAGAGTGGCAAATGGGAAGCAAAGGGTGGCAAGGGGTAGCAAATGGTGACAAAGAGTGGCAAATGGGAAGCAAAGAGTGGGAAATGGACAGCAAATTCAGGGGGGTCAAATATGGTCGTAATGATTGCAAAATAGGTAGAGCTCACGTCTCGTCCACAGCCAGCGAGGCCAGCTCGGGGAACTGCACGGCCAGGTGGATGAGCCCCTGCTTGTACTCCACGCAGCTGTCCAGGGTCTTCTTCTGCCATAGCGCCAGCTCAGTCTCTTTACTGTGGACCATCTGCGAACAAGTTTGTGTTACGGTTTTGATTCTCGTGATAATACTCCGGTGCCGTGTGTGTAAATCAGGGAATTTATTTGTTAAACATAGCATAGGTTAAATAGATGATACATCGATGGTATTCTATCACTATGTTGCGCCCAAGGGCAAGTTAGAGAGGTACTAGAGTGACAGGTTACTAGCCTGTCGCCTAAAATATTTTATAACATTTACAACCTATTTGCTTAGTCGTCTTTTACAATATGCACGGAAGAACTAGAGAGGTGTTATTCTAAACCCTACACCACAAATAAATAAACATCAGATGATCAACTTTTAAAACATTACTATTGTCGGGGTCGGGAGCCGGCGGGTTGCCAAATACGGGCTCGCCGGGAAGCGGTCGAATGCCACTCCAAGGGTTCTTATTTTGAATTTGTATCACGCTGGTTGTCCTCGGGATTTACCTTGGCGACCTGGTCCGCTAGCACTCGCTTGGAGTCGTGCACGCGCGTAGCGTAGTCCACTTGGTCCAGCAGTCGCGCTCGTTCTTCGCGCGACATGTCTTGGCCCTCTAACTCGCGCCGTAGCTGCGCCGTCTCCGCGCTAAAGGACATAATAATTCAGTCGCTTTATTTCAGCCACCTTGCTACACGATACTTAACCATGGGAGGCTTAAGATAACTTTGTAACACATAGCGTTGCCAGGTGTCTAGATAAATCTGGACATAGGTAGGCTTTTTGTTTACATGTCCAGCCAAAATAAACGGTGTCCTTTCCGGATTTTCTAGAAAACCCTCGATAGCTTAGCGTCCGGCCTTTCTACCCAAATGTTCGACTAAACTGGCTGGTCTGTCCGGCCATAAGGTTTAGCAACCTAGCAATTGGGTATATGACTAAAAAAACTATTTAGTCCGTTAGATAAATCACCAAAAATACTGTAGGTATACATATTTTTTCTTTTATTTGACACATGAAAAATGACGATAATACAGAGCCTAAAAGTTTCGCGTGACGTCACGTTTGAGTACAATTTTTACTCAAACGTGACGTCACGAACCTCCATTTAGGAAGTTTGATACACCTTTGTGGATGTTGAATTATTTGATAAACTAAAAAATATGTGTCTAATTTTTTTCCATAATCTAACTTACGGACTAGTTAGAATGATATATTTTTTTTAACCCTGTCATCATCCCTATTCTAAACACATACGTGGCCCTCGCTATGTCGGCATCCACCGCCTTCAGCTCAACCGCCTTGTCCCTGGCAGCCGCGCGGGCCGCCTCCAGAGAGGCGCGACCATTCACAGCGGCCAGGCGCGCCGAGCGGAGACTCGCGGCTAACACGTCGCGACGACTGAGCCGGCTGGCCTCGCTGGCGCGCGCTGCTGCTGTGGATTCTATCTCTTCTTGAAGGGCTTGTTCGTGTACTGGGGAACGGAATATCTGTTGAGGCTTTGCAACCTAAAGGTTGGTCGTGGAGCTAAGTGGATTAGGCTTGTGTGCTGGGTTAAAAAAAACTAATAGTCTGTTTATTATGGAAAAATAAGACACTCATTTTTTTATCAAATGTCTAAACATCGACATAGTTATAGATCGTCAAACTTCCGGCTTGTGACGTCACGCCTTGGTAAAAATAGTACCAAATAAAAGGTAAAATTAGTGTACAATATTTTTTTGTAAACTATCTGACAGACTAAATACTTTTTTGTCTACCAGCTTATTCGGGCGTTGAGCCACTGCTATCTATCTCTGTCGCACGCGCGCAGTAATATGAGCAAGTGCGTCGCACTGTGCGAGCGTGAGGGCAATATTACTAGACGCGTGCGACAGAGATGGATAGCAGCAGGTTAGCTCGAATTTTGCTGTGTTCCGCGACCGAACTTTACTCGTGATCGTATTAAGGATTGTGAGGATTAGTAGATTAAATTTGAACCAATCGATTTAGAATATCCTAAATGCACTCTCACCCGACAAAATCAACTCGCAAAAGTCTGTTGTTTAATTTTCTTACTTTTTTTATATTATATTTTACATTTGACATATTGATGCGATTGTATTATTTTATATATTAATTATTTTGATATCTCGTGTATAATAGCGACATTTCAGTGGTCCCCAGGCATCATATGCCTGAAGAGAAATCTTAATCTCTCTATTGAAGACTTTCCCACATTAGTATAAGTAAACGGTTGTTTACTACTCACATTTAATGACTTCCTGTAGTTCTCGAATCTTGTCATCGTCAGTGCCAAGCAGCAGTTTAAGCTTCTGCAAATAATCCTGCGTGAGATCATCGTACTCCGCATCCGGTAGTTGAAACCTACAAACAAACATACATCACACATGTATTCCCATAAGGAGTAACTAAAAACTAATGGACCAATTTAAGTGAAATTCGGTACACAGATATACTAGAGCCTGAGAAAAGACATTTGAATGCAAAAATAGGGGTTGAAAGGGGGAATAAAATAGTATAATCCTACTCTAAGTCACTATTCGACGCGGACGGAGTCGCGGGCACAGCTAGTGTACATACATACATACATACACTCACGCCTATGTTCCCAAAAGGGGTAGGCAGAGCACACGAAATGTGTACCAATGTTCAAAACACGTTGGGAGCAAAGTAACCGTGTTGAGGCAAAGTAACCTATGCTAAAAATTCCTATGTCTAGAAAGCCAAACTGTCGATAAATTGAATCGTCATAGCTGTCCCCGGGAAGTTAGACGGCTAGTAGGAGATAAGTTCCCACATCGATTTACCTGGATCGCTTTCAATACAAAAAATCTTGCCATCTAACTTGCCGAGGTCTAAACCGCACCTGTAAAAGCATTCGCGCAGGTACTCGCGCCGCAACCGGCCCAGCTCGTCGTTGTCCATGTACAGCCACTCGTCGGACACTTCGCGCTCCTTGTAACATACAAACAAATATTTTTAACATGTGTCGTCTCGCGTGTTGCTGTAGTAAGTAGTAAGCCTATAGCTGTGACAAGACAGAGAGAGAGGTCAAAAAAGCACAAAATCTGTTCTGCAATTTATGCGTCTGAAAACACCTGAGAAAAAGATATCCTGAAAAATTTGTTTTTGTGGGAGACCAATGTTTTCAGGTGAATGCTCCCTGTGTTATACCTACCTGACGACCCGTACGCAAGTCCGGTTAGTCGGCGCGTACGCACCTGCAATCGTTCGACATTGCGATGCCGGTTAACTAAGAGCCGGAGTACAAAACACGGCAATATTTTCTGATTTTCGTATGTGTTTTATGAAAATTCCGGGAATAAACTTGACAGAGTTTTTCACCATTTACCTGACCACTGGTTAAAATATTTACAGTCAATTTCCAATCTGTAGATGGTCCTTTAGATAGCGATAGGTATAGTCTGTTAGTCTTACTCTACTTACTATTAGTACTTTACTTATTATTGAAAATTATCGGATAACTCACGTTAAATAAATCGAGTTTAGCTCGACATGTTTCGGACTAATTCGTAGCCCTTCATCTAGAAGCCGCGGCAGCTACTGCTGCCAAGCGCGAACTGCGCGCCTCGGCTCTCTTCGCGCGACTGCTCGTGCCCGACGAAACTAACACTGGCTCACGACTACCCTCGTTATTATCGTCATTTATATTATTGTCAAAAATAGGGTAGCACACAACACTAACTACATCATTTTGTAAAGGCACCTCCACACTCGCTGCTGACGCAGTACGAAGATTCAAAACCGTCCTCCAACTCTGATATCCGATAATTTTCAACATGAGTGAGTCTCACGGGAGTTTAAAGTATAACTTTACTTATTACTTAGTACTTACTATTAGTAAGTCTACTACTCACGACTCGCTGCAGCATGTCCAGAAGGTACGCGATGAGAGCCAGAGCCTGCGGGAAGGCGTGCAGCGTGTTCACAGCCTTCAGCCAGGACTTGGAGACAGTGCCGGGGTACAGCAGCCTTTTACACACCAGCGGCAGCTGATGAACCACAAGCAAATAATAATTAGTCATTAATAAACAATTATTGATCAGTGGAATCCTACATTACTGCCGTCTAATTTTCAAAATATGTAAAGAGATCTTGCTTGTATTTTTTTGTATTTCATGTATTTTTTGTACAGTAAAATGTTACCTATAGGAGTTTGGGTTCTTCAGAATAATTAATACTTTGAGTTCGAGGGGTTATAAACCTTTATTTTATTTATTTTTAGCTCACCTTAGCGACATAGTTGTCGTTATTAAGCTTGTCGTCATTAGCGAGCGCATCCAGCAGCGCCTGCGATATGTCGACGAACCGCGCAATAGTGAGCGGGCGGATCAGCGCCGCGCCCGCGCCGCGCTCGGCCAGCGCCGCGCAGACGCGGGCCAGCGTGGCGCGCTGCCACACCGTGCTTGAGATGGGCCTGTAAATAACCAGACTTGCTTTTAGGGCTCCCAAATGGTAAGAGCTAGCCTAGACTTTGGGGATGTAAATTAAGTTTGTCTCACAAAATTTGGAAATTTTAGCCCCCGCCAGTCTCTAAGTCACACATTTAACAATGGAAATCAAAGTAAATTTGTTTGAGTTTGACCACACTGAGACCACACAGTGTGACATGCTATATGGATGGCCTCTCGAACTTAGATCTTACAATAATTTCTTTTTACTTTGGAAAACCATAAATTACAAAAATGTATCATTTATTGGCTTCATAAATTTATAATTTACCTACCATATATATTAGGGTGGGTCACTGTAGTATGAGAAAAAAAAAATTGTTTTATTTTGACTTCTAATAGCAATATAAATGTGTTACATACATATTTATACTAAAATAAAAAGTTTTATTATAATCGGATATTATCTTCAGCCTCCGGATTGACCTTGAAATAAGGAAAATTACAAAGAAATGTGTTTTCTGAAACTCGATTTACCGCGATTTTTTGTTTGTTAAAGTGAGTCCCTGCGCTTCGTGTATTGTTAGAGTACGCGATCCAGCCTCTCTTCCGTACCCCTGGCTGATCAGGGTTGCCTTCTCAGCCTGGGTGTGTACAAGGTAGAGGTTTTGGTGTTGTTTGGGATCGCTACCCCTTTGTATGTTATTTATACTATGTTGAATGATGTTAAAATAATTATAAGTCGTATTTTATTGTAATGAATGTGTTTACGTATATTAAGCAATTAATAGAAAAATTCCAAATGTATGAAATTTTTCGAAACTTCAAACCTAATCCGGAGGCAGTTACACTAATCAGATTCCAGTTACATTTTACACATGATAAATTAACACTTATTAGCACCATAAAATTACTATTAAAATCCGAAATTACAAAAAAAAGTTTTTTGACCCACCCTAATATATATGTACCAGTGACTTTAAAAAATATGCATCCCCAATATTCCTAATTAGAACTGTAAAACCAGCCAAGTGAGAGTCACACACACTAATGGTTACCTACATATTGTGCAAAACAATATCCCAGCCACATCACAGATAATTTACTACTATTCAATACTTCAACTTTTGAGCTAAATATGTTGCAACTTGGTACTTTTAAGTATTTTATGGACGAGTAAGTACAAACTAAATATTCTGGCTGACTTGATTTCCAAGTGCACTTGTGTCTCTAACCTCTGATCCTTAACAGTGACGCAGGCAATGGCCCTGTCTAGGGATGCCTCCCAACTCCGAGACCGGTCCCCTGAAGGTGTTCTCTGCAACACAACGGAGATTTTAAAGCAACAAAGAAAAGACGAATGAAAGCAACGGGTTCTAATCTTGGAAATAATGAGGAAAGTTCATACCACAGGTGTAGTTGTAGGCCTTAGGAATTGATTGGTCCGAAGTGGAGTAGCAGTCAAACGGGAGTCAGCTTGCTGACTGCGAGACCTCTGAATCAAACAAAAATCACAATAAGCAAAGTAATCTGTGATTAAGTTTCTTAAATATTTTTTTTAATAAAAAGTATATAAATTATGCAGAGACTTACGCTGTAAAATAAAATACCTGTTTTAGTGGTGGCTTGGAGGCAGAAGCTTCCCGGCTAAGCCGGACACTAGCGCGGCCCGCGTCGGCGCTGCTCGAGCGCCGCCCTGCTCCACTAGGCCTCCGGGAGTCCGACAAGCGGTCTGACGACCCCACCCGCCTCGGCAGGAACGACTGCCGCTCCCCCAGTCTGATTTACGTGATTAATGGCTAATTAGAAAAAAGATGGAAGCTGAAAGTTGTCACCAAAATGCCAAATAAAGGCATACAACAAACCTTATTCCCTGTAAAATGATTTCAGGTACAGTACATCATTATGTCAGACTTCAATAAGGGCAAAATATGTTGTTGTTTTGAACTTTGCTTTAATTTTTAAGTCAAATCTGGTACTCTTTAGTAAACATACATGAATGTATCACATACTTAACAGTTTGCAATAGTAACTTAAGGTACAGAAATTAAGAGAACACAAGGTAAAACCATCGGCAGATTGACCTGAATACAAAAATAATAATCTGAACATATTACCTCGATTTGCGGGGAGCCTGCCCCGGCACAAATCTTGTAGGGAGCATTTTGCTCTTTCCCCACTATTTAACACAGGAATAAATAGGAGGAAATATTTATTACAACAATAAAAGACAAAATATAACAGAACACAATATCTTCAATCAAACATAAACGGCAGTTATGAATTCAAAACTTTGTTGTTGTGCATTTTGACATTGACATCGGATCTGACTTAAAACGGGTTTTCCTATAAAATGCGTTCATAAATAAATATGTATTTAACAAACTTGCAGGATTACGACTTATTTAAATCTTCTAGAACTTTTTGAGTATCATGGATAATTTGAGGCATACATGGATCCAAGAGACACAATTTCACAAAATTATTTAATTCCGCTGGTATTGGAAGACTTCCTGTTACCCCTAGAATACAAGTAAAATGTTGTAAACAAAACGACTATATTTTATTTCAAACTCTTAAGATATATTTTATACTCATACCAATCTTTTCTATAGCATTTTTCATCACTTCGTGTATGTTGCGATAGCGGGATTCAAATGTTTCGTCAGATACTGATGAATTGTGTTTTATGATAGGAAAATGTTGGCTCAACTTTTTTAGGCAGTCAGTAACGTCATATTTTATTTGAAACTTAATTTTCCATACCTAAAATAAAGTAAAGAATAAAGATACCAATTTAATTTGTTTAGTCTAGCGTTACTAAAAGAATACTCCAAAAAACACTTACTTCGTTATTTGAACTGCTTACAATCAATATTAAGACGTCGTCTTTGTATATTCCTTTTATTTTACTGTTCAAATTAAGAGACTCAAGTATTTTGGTATCGTCCGTAATAAGCAGTAAGTCACAAGTTATTCTTAGCATACAAGTTGCTGTTTTCGAGTTATGTCTGCACCAACTGCCAGCCCTCCAAAACATACATTTTTGAATAGACGTCGACCATGAATCTAAAATGTTAAAATAGCAATTTATAAAAAACTTAATCGTTTACAAGTAAATGACAAGTAACTCAATACTCACCATTCATTTTACACTAGTTCGTTTCCTACTTGGATGATTACAAATTCCTGCAATTTTCGCAAGGAGCTATGTACTGTTATAATATTTAACTGATAAAATAATAATCCAAAATTCAACAAATGGACAACATACATACATTGGTAAATTAGGGTCGCTTTCCCGCCAATTTGTTTTTATTTTCTTTTGTTTTTTTTTTTCTCACCACTAATCCACAGCAAAAACATTACGTCCAAATTTTTTATACGCTTGGGAATATTTTGATAATGGTGCTGATGTAAACAAAGCTTTAGACCGGAAAAACTAATTCCATTCGTTTGTGCATTCAAATCCTAGAAAACGTGTGGCAGTTGCTTTACACATTCTAATTATTTTGAATGCACTTCATTGTATGTCAAATTGACATGCTCGATTGCTCGAATTACGTCAACGCTGGTCTGAAACCAAATATCGACGACTTTTTGTCTTGCAAAAATATTTTTTGTGACAAATTGGCTTTGAAAAATAATGTTTTTTTATTAGTTTTCTTATTTTGAAAAGCACACAAACTTAGTTGGAAGAGAACTACATGCTCTGTATCGTCGTTTTATTTTTTTGAGACGTCTCAAATTTCAATAAGCCCTACTTTCGAATGACTACTGTAATTGTCATTTTATTTCCCATTGAAATTGAAATGTCACTTGTCACTGTCAGTGTAGTGTAGGCGTAAGTAAATCACAGTTTGCGAGAAATCTTTTAAACTTAAATAATTTCTTGGTAAAACATTTCACTAGTTATACCCCGAAATGGCGGGGACGTATTATTTTGTAATCGTAGGTCATTCGGACAATCCTATATTTGAAAAGGATTTTATTCCAGTTCCTAAGGAGCTTAAGGTAAATCACAAGTAAAACATAAATTCTCACTTTACTTTGCGGGAAATGTCTCTGCTGTAGGTACGATTTATCTTTTGCAGAAAGAAGATAATAGGCACCTTAACCAATTCATAGCTCACGCAGCATTGGACCTAGTGGACGAGCATATGTGGAAAGTCACCAACACATACCTGAAGTCAGTAGATAAGTTTAACCAGTGGTTCGTGTCAGCGTTCGTCACTGCTAGTCAGGTAAGATCTTTGCATTTTTGTTGTATTAATTGGCTAATTTCTATATCCATTTGTTTGTGACCTATAATGGTTTTATTTTGAGAGTATGTTGTGGGACATATAATTTTATTATAAGAAAATTATTTAGCTTGGTAAATTCTTTCAAGTTAAAGGTAATTATCTCCTTCGCTAGTTTCATTTGGATTTGAAACAGAATAATTTAAAAAAAGGCAAAGTATTTTTTTGCCCCATTGCAAAGGGTGATCATTTATTTTATCCTTTTCAGATGCGGTTCATGATGGTCCATGATGTGCGGAATGAAGATGGCATAAAAAACTTTTTCACTGATGTGTATGAGGCATACATCAAGCTGATGCTGAACCCCTTTTACAAAGAAGACACTCCCATCACTCTTCCAGCATTTGACAAAAAAGTGCAGTTCCTGGGGAAAAAATATTTAACATAGAGGCAATTAATTGATATTAACCTAGGATTTAATGTATTTTAAGCCAATACAAAAAATACTGCATTCCCATCTCATTCATTTTGGGCAAATTCACAGAGATTTTGATAACCTAAAAGAAGTTATTTAGAGTTTTTGGCAAATATTCATGTTGCCTTTTGTTTTTCACTGGAATAAAAGGGGATGAAACATCAGATATTTGGCAAATAAGTAAAGATTTGGTTGTTTTTATGGAGTGTTTGGAGGTATGGTTGGCTCAGAGATAGTATTTACACAACCAGCACCCTGGGCAACGACATTTCTAAATCGCCCTTTTCACCCGGCGCCCTCAGCTGTCGCCCAACCGCGCCCTACCCTAACGTCACTACTGGGTTACCTGATGCCTGTGAACAATATTGCAACAGCTGACTGTGCCACTAAAATATCTAATAAAACATTTTCTAAATGCAAGTAACTCTCATTTCGTAAACAGGATGTAATGGTAATGAAATGTTATTGTATTGTGTATATTGTTATTTTTTATGGAATACAATGTAAATGTCGCGACATAACTGCGGAACGTACGGCGCCGAACGTTCGGTAAAATATGCTCGCAGTGCTTTTCAAGCCGTCTATGACACACCAGCATACATACATATTCTCACGCCTGTATTCCCAGGCGGGGTAGGCAGAGCACCAGTGCCACGTTTAGCAATTTCAGGGTGACCAGATAACTAAACGTGAACACTAGCTGAGCGTAATAATAGGCTTGAAAAGCACTGCGAGCGTATTCAACCGAACTTTCGGCGCCATACATTCCACTGATATGTCGCGACACTTAAAAGAGTAAGAATAATATAGGTTGAGGATTAGGGGAGACATTAATTGTTATTTGGAAAGTGTAAAGAATAAGATGTATAAAGTAATTAAATATTTGTTTATTTAAATCTTGTTTATGTCTAATCAAAACAATTATCAATCACAGCATAGCCAGTTTCTTAGGAAAATATGTAAATTTAAATTCAAAATACTGAAAGAACTTCATCAAAGAGAGGAAATGGTGATGTGTGAAAATTAGTACATTTGCCAAGTAATCTTGATGGAATATTGATGCACAAAGATTGTTTGCAAGCACAACAGTTTACGAAACATACATAAATGAGCACAAAATAAAATACTGTACCAAGTGTCTTCAAGTATAGTCAGGCCTCGGTCAAGGAGACGCGGGGAGTCTTACGTCGCGAGTGGCCTAGGCGCCTGGCGCTGGTTTTTTGCGTTTTTATAGAATACGATTGTACGACTGTTTATGGAATCGAAGGGCGAGGCACGTCGCGTGAAATTTAGCGGTGCCTTCCGCTGCACAAGGCGAACCCTGCCGGGTAAAAAAGGAAGGGAAGCGGTGGCCGCAGCAGACGATAAGCCGTTTAGTTGTGACTGTCGCCATCCGCGGTTTCCGCCGCAAGCAACGCTACATTTCACGCAAATGCGTGTAAAAAATCTCCGTAAACGATCTCACGCAACGGCATAAGTTTGAATTTAGTGCGGTACCTCCGCACGCGACGCTCGATGCAACGTGTCACCTTAAACAAGGCCTTAGAGCAGCGGTTCCGAACCTTTTCTTGGTCAGGGATCACTTTAATATTAGGTAGCCCCGTTGGCAGGGACCACAATGTAGCTATAATAAAATTCACTCATTGTACGTCGGCCGACGGCGCCAAATTTACTTAAATTGATTCGCGGACCATATTTTGGCTTCCGCGGACCACGAGTGGTCCACGGACCATTGGTTGGGAACCACTGCCTTAGAGACAGCAAAAAATAAGCAGACAATTTCATACACTTTGTACATATACTCCATCAATATTTTGGCTCATAGAAATTAAGGAGATCATTGAAAATAAAATTTAGTAATGCTGAGTATTTACTGTCACAATTAAATTCAACATAATCATGGAATTGAATAGGTCTAAGTAGAAGCTTTTTTATCATTCTAAAAAGGTACAATCTAGGTAAAAGCTTATAGTTACAAAATAAACTACATTATCATTTCAATAGATGGCAGGCAGGCCAAGGTCACTGGTGTTGGGATCGGGGATATTTTCAGTGGAGAAATCATCTGGAAAAAGTAATATATTAATTGCATAAGTAGTTCATGAGTCAATAACTATTTTATGTTCTTGTTTGCTCCTGTCATTTTCCAGTAAACAGTCTACAGTGAGTGATTGTAATATTGAAATAGTCATGACTTTTTCTATGCCATGTTTTGTGAGCTTGTATAAACATGTTTCTTGATCACCATATAGTTGTATTTCCTGTGTATAAAACAGGACCTGTATTACAACCATTTTCAGAATGCTTTGCAAATAGTGCAAGTTACCGTATACTTTTTTTTGTTATGGGACAAGTCACTGTCAACTTATCATCCCCTTAAATTTGTTACCTGATAATCTAACAAGGTATAGTCCTCAGCATCAAACTAGGCAAGATTCTTTGTAGCGGGGGTAAGTTCACACATCAATTTTACCTGGATAAAAGATGCACAAATTTTTCCCCCTACTACAAAAAATCTTGCCAAGTCATAAACTGGTAACTAGCCCACCCTGCTATAACTCTATTGAAACAGTACTAAGAAAATTATTCTATAGCTGAAGCGTCATTACCTGCGAAGAACTCATCCTGGTAGGAACAGTCGAAGTCCACACAAGCAGGCCGGGTGTCCGGGGCAGGCGTGCGGGGAGGAGACAGCGAGAGGCGTCTCAGGTCCTCTCCAGGCAGCGGAAGGTAGTCTAGCATGTCCTTCTGGTAATTATCTGTGAAATTAAATCATCTCTTATTGTAATGCGTAGCTTACCTATGATTTTGAGGCAAGACTAGGCTTTGATTTGAAGTTAAGAGATATTTGAATAGAGAAGCAGTGGCATAATACTGATAGGAATGCAAGAAAAAAATAATGTATCCACTTGAAAAAGGAGGGCTTTAGAAAATTGAACATACATACATACATTTTTTGTCATGTTTATTTTGTACAATAAAGAGTTACATACATACATCATGACTGTGTTCCCAAAAGGGGTTGGCAGAGCACACAAAAGGCTACATAGACAGACCCATGATAATTTCATGTTTCATGATCACTTCTAGTATATTTTTACGGTTTTAAGTCAGCAGGTATAATAGTGACAAGTGACTCTTACGACATCCACGGAAGAAATGGAGAGGCGCGTCATTTTAAACCTGACACAACACAGGTGAAGAATTGAAATGAGCCTTTAAGGTGCTTTGTTAAATCATCAAGTTGCAGAACATCATTGTAGTCGCGTATCTTACCATATCGGTACACAGGTCTTGTAAATTCAAACTCTTCATAATTTATGGCGTCGTCAGACTTTGCATCTGCGTCAGTGTAGATTAGGGCTCCCACGTTGACCTGCCGCGGCGTGAAGACTTGTCTCATCGGTGTATTCTGTAATGCTTTGCCGGTGTTACACAGAAACGACTTCTTCGGTTCAGCACCCTTTTTCAAAGGCTCGTTGGGTTTGATAGGACCCGCAGAAACAGACTTTCCCATGTTCTCTGCAAAGGTTATACATCGTTGAACGAAATTAAGGAACGAAATGACCAACAAAGAGCATAGTTATTAAGTTAGCCAAAAAATTACAAACCGATGTTGTGTAACGGTTGCCGGACGACATTTTTCGTCGGTTGGCGTGTTACGTTGTCCCCAAAGATATTGAACAACTCAGACATGGTGAATTTTGTCAATAAGATAATTTATATTAAGAAATTTCCTTCAAAAAGGCTCACAGTAAGTTGTAAATTTGAATAATACACAGCGGAAAATTCGTTACTCGAGCAAGCACAAAACAAGTCAAATTTTGGCAGTTTATCACAGATTCACAGACAACAAATTTATTCGCTTATAAAGTTTTGGACCCATTAACCAAAATTCACTCATTTGATGTATTTTTTTTGTAGTCAAGCATTTAGTAGTTATTTGCATGTTGTTTATTGCAATTAAATGGATAAAACAACGAGAGAAAATAATAAAATTAATGCCAACTTTCATAGTGAAAACTAAATTCACAAATCATGCTAGGCCACCAAATCCAACAGTTTTGGTCTTTGCTAAAATCGGAACGCATTTTTTTCTGCTAATGTCTGTCAGTAGTGTCAGTGACATCTGTCATCTGAATTGCGTGTGGTTGCGTTTTTCAAAACAATCGGGTACTGTACTGCGTGGTGTTTTTACCATTCAGTTAAATAACTAAACCTTTTAACAGAAAATGTCCAATAAAGATGACAAGTCGTCTACATCTAACGGCTTGGGCACAGGTCCTCAGCAACGACTTGCTTCATTCAAGCCGCCTCGAGATCTAACATTGGGTGGTGTAAAACCGAACAAAAAAGTATTCACCCCGAATTTGAACGTCGCTAGGAACAAAAACAAAGGGTAAGCTGACACTGGTAACTAGCTTACCTTTCTTGCTGTTGCTTATTATTCAATTTCTGCTTGCTATAACCAGTCCAAGGCCTATTTAGTTTGTGATCAAGTGTGCTCAAAACTTGATTGTTGTCTTTCATTATGAGGTTTACTCCCGTAAATAGATACTATGATGCAGTTGTAATTATAACGTCACACAAAAATGCCAAGTTTATACCCAAAAAGGGATCCATGGCAGCCAACTTGATTGGATTCGGTAGCGTCTCTTACAAACAGCAGAATGCTAATGCTTGTAAATGTATTGTTAATGTATGTATCTATGTATATCTCTTTATTGCCATGACAAGATCTCTACCAGCTAACCTTTGGGCTATTGACAAGCCAAAGAAAAAAAAACTGTAATTTATGCTTTATTCATTGGTGGTACAGTCGCGAACCGGGATTGTTGAGCCACTTGCCACAGTTCGTAAATTAGCCGATTTACAAGGCTGATCGGAGTCGATTCGTTATTAACGACTTTGGCCGAACGTTCACCAATGATGTGGGAGTTGCTATGGTGAGGTAATAACAAGTCACGGTTAGTCAATGGCCGATCCCACGAGTTGCAAAGATTCTGTCATCGCTATGGTTACATTATAACACAGCTTGATTAACCAATGACTGATCACGGTTTTACCGGAAACTGATGTTGCTTTGGTTACCTTATAACGGTCCCATCTTAGGTAAAGGAAACTTCACTTATAGAGATGACAGGGACTACTATGAACTATGAAGAAAGAAAGAAACAGGATTATGTTGCTTGCTTGCTTGCTTCCTTGCGTTCATGCGGCATAGATTAAAGACGGAAGTTAACCTTACCTTCTTTAGAAATAATTTGAAATTTATAGTCAATCATGTGAGCATTTAAACTGTCATTCTGAAAGGTAATCAGTCTGACTCAAGTCAACATAAAACTAAAATGCCTCCATCAATAATAAGAAACGTGAAATCGTGTTATTACAATACATGAACAAGGGTTGAGCATGCGTGGAATAGCGAGGCGTTTAAATATATCTGTGATAATTTTATTCGTGATAAAAAGATGGAAGTATCAAAATGAATCGACACAAGAAAATCTGCAACTACATTACGAAGCAGTCTGAGAAGAAATGCGTGGGAGCGATATCTGAAGAAAATTGGTCGAGTCAGTGCATGAATGTCTCCAAAAATGTATTTGATGACCATAGTGCATACACCCGATTATGAGAAATATAAAAATAAAATTTTAATTTATTTTGTCTTTTTAAAAATTACTTATAACTCATGTTGAAAATTTTACGTATAACTCACGTTTATTAAATCGAGTTTTGCTCGACATGTTTCGGGCTAATTCGTAGCCCTTCATTATTTTTAATTAGCCCGCGACATGTCCAGCTAAATTCCATTTCATAAACGTGAGTTATCCGTAAAATTTTCAACATAACTGAGTCTAACGAAAATTGATTAAAAAAAACTTATTTCACGAAGTTACGAGTTATAAACTTCAAACAGAAGTTTCATTTCAACTTTCTACATTGTATCTTTGTGAAATGAGCGAGTGATTAGATTATTTTATAAACCTTTTTTGGATATTAGTGCAAATTTTAAGGTTTATTTCAAAGAACGGTTTAATATACAGACGTATTTACATTTGTATTTACAAGAAATATTTCCAAAAAAATCATTAAATCTTGTCATTAATGTCAAACGTCAGGATTGTCCACCATAACAAATTTTCCTTAATAAAGCCCTGAGATCTGTAGAAATGGCGGACTAACTTGTTCAAACTTAAAATGTCAAATATAAATTTAATTATATGTCAAACATGGAAAGAAAAAGATAGCAATATATCTCTATTCTTCAAAAACACGAACTATCTAGTGTAACTTTTCGTGACCTCGAGAATTACCGATAAAAGCCGATTAGTATTACACGACCAAGTTACAAACATTAGTAAGTGGCTCAACAATCCCGGTTCGCGACTGTACATATTCATGAGACTAATGAACTTATTTACTTATTTACAGCCCAAATCTAAATGTGGCCAGAGACCAGAGAAAAGACGACAGAGGGAAAAGGGACCGAAAAAATGACAGAAACAGAAACATCAAAAATGGACCCAATGTCATCAAATCAGGGGGAGTCTTCTCTGAAGGTATGCTGATACTACATAATTATGTTTCTTTATGTTACCAAATGGGATAGGTTGAATACATGCAATATCACATAGACAAAACCATGAGTATTTCACATTTTGCAGTTCTTTTTAGCTTTTTTGGGTTTAAAATTAGATGAAAGATGTATAATAGTGGTGTATGGTTGAGAATGACACCTCTCCATTTTGTCCATGCTTTAGGCGATAGGCTAGCAACCGATCAATATACCCCTTTCATCTATGTTTAAACCTAAAATTATACTAAAAGTGGCTATGAAACCTGAAATGTTCATGTTCTTCACTATGTAATGTTTTATACATATGTATAATGTATAATGGGCATATGCCTTGCCTACCCTGTTTCGGAAATTCTGGCATTATAGTGAAACAAATGCATTCATGTCTTTATATCTAGAATGTTTCTACATGTTTCAGGCTATTTCATGACCCATGACTTTTTTTAATTTTTTTTTTTTTTTTA
>BHDV01033520.1:0-13863 GCA_005406045.1 Adoxophyes honmai | reverse complement strand
CCCCCCCCTGGCTACGCCCATGTTGGGCCATGTACTAATGCAACTACAATTTTCAAATACAGGTTTGGGGGCAACGGAGCGGCACACCAGTCGAGCGTCATATGCCAGCAGAGACAGCGGGGACACCGCAGCCACTCTGCAAAAACCCACCATCAGGGTTAAAGATGTCATAAAGGTAATGTAACTTAACTTTGTCTATGCCTAAAGATTTTTATTGAAATCTTTGTGGCTCTTACAGTCATTATAATACTTTTAGTGTATTGCCAAATGAAGTAGACAGAACATGCAAAATGTTGCATAGACAAAACGGTGACTGTTTCATGATTTTTAGGTAATTTTAGCACAATTTCTGAAAAATTCAGTTTCGGAATCTCGAATCGGAAAACCGAACGCAGTCAATCCATATAAACCTATGGACCAGCCACATACAGACAGAATATTTCCGTCAGTATGTGGCTGGTCCATAGATGTCGTATGGACGCGTTTAGACAGTCCGATTCGAGATTCCGAAACTGAATTCCGTATGTATGTGGCCGGCCTAAGTAGACGATAAAAGTATCTTAGTAACAGGTTTGATATAATGCAGTAGTCACATAAATACTAGAAGTGGCCATGAAGCGTGAAATAGTCTTGGTTTTGTGTATGTAGTGTTTCATGTGCTCTGCCTACCCTATTTAAGAATACAGGCGCGACGTATGTAACCATTCAGTCTCATAAGTAAAAAAAAGTAAAAAAAAAAATGTCTTTCACCCTTGTCAATACATAACTAACTATTTCATCAGATTGACAAGGAACTAGAGGAGCAGAAGATCCGAGGCGTGATGGGGCGCGACGAGCCGAGCGACGAAGAAGAGGACTTCAAGCGCGCCCCGGAGAAGGATGCCCCCATCAAACTACCCATGGACTGCGGAGGTCAGTTTCATACTACTACTAAAGCTGGGTACTCACTAGCGAGCCGTAACTGTCACCGTTGCATGTACTGTAACCAAAAAAACATAGTGTGTATGTGGTTCACAAACCTACTGCGAATGGTACGCGAGCGGCTTGGAACGAGCCGATGTTTACAACGTCCTCCTTTTTGAAACCCGTAAGTGTAACAGGCGCACACACTAGAACCTCGTTACTGTATCATGCATGTTAAAGTTACGGCTCGCTAGTGAGTACCTGGCTTAAAATAGGCTGCTTTTTCTTTTGTACCTCAGGACTGTAACTACTGGGAAATAAAATGGTTTGCAATCACTTTGGTGGAATAAATACACTTCTCTTGGGTACATTTTCTTTAAGACAAAACTACAATTAAAATTGTACTTGCCCCTAAAATACTTACATAATATTTACATAGTATTTTTAGTCTGAAAACTTTAAACAAACAGACCAGACAGTTCCGGTTTTCGTCATTTGGCTATGGAACTATAATAGTTTGTTGTTTATTACAATGTTTCAAAATAATATTCAGAATATATTAATTAGGTAAGGTTTTGGGTACATGTAGTTTTCTGACATGAAAATAAAATGTACGTAAAACAGGTTGGTTGTAGACAAAACTGTTTTATTAAAAAAGTGTTTAACTTTTTATCCTTCGACAATCTGCCATGGGGTGTTACCAACACTACACCACTGACCACACTTCCAACTGGGCAGATGAGTAAAAAAAAACTATTCACCCGGTCAGATGATTACCAAAAAATATTGTACACATATTTTTTCTTTTATTTGACAAGCAAGAAATGACGCGGATACCGTGCTCTGAAGTTTCGAGTGACATCACGTTTGAGTACAATTTTTACTCAAACGTGACGTCACAAGCCTCCACTCAGGAAGTTTGATGATCTGTACCTTTGTTGATGTTTAATTATTTGGTAACCCAAAAAATACTTGTCTTATTTTTTTTTCCATAATCTAACTTACGGACTAATTAGAATGATATATTTTTAACCCTGTCATCATCCCCGTTGCATTTTAGCGTGGAACAAGCCCAAGCCTGCGGTGAAGGTAAAACAAGAAGTTATAGTGAAGGACGAACCTCCCGAAGATACCGACTGTGCCTGTAAGACTACCAAGGTTTTAAGTGTGCCGTTCTACCGGGCCAGGCATTCTTGTGCTGCGGCTGAATAGAACTGCTATAGAAGATTATAGTTTAAATGTGCTTTCGGGGTAATTCTGATGCATCATATTGTGCATTTGGAATGACCATGCTATACAGGGTGGCCCATCTAAAACGGTCAGTATGGGGAAGTCCGAAACTATACGAGATACGAAGATCTCTTCTTAGGAACCATGACATCGATTTTAATAAAAAGAAAAACTGCATTCATACATTTAAAAAAAAATGTGTACTCAGTCCGGGAATCGAACCCGGTTGTTTTGAAAAAAAAAAACTTTTAATATTTCTATTTAGATATCGATTGTGTAGGTCTTTAATCAGTAAATATGTGCAAGAAACATGATTTCTAAAATGAATAAAATGCATTGTTTTTACATGCTTTAATTTATTTTAGTAGGTGTTCAGAGTGATCACAGTTACAAACGTAGTAGGTATTGAGAAAGGCGGTGGTCACTTCGAACACCTACTAAAATAAAATCAAAGCATGTAAAAACAATGCATTTTATTCATTTTAGAAATCATGTTATGCACACATATTTACTGCTTAAGACCCACATAATCGATATCTAAATAGAAACAGTGTTTTTTTTTTTCAAAACAACCGGGTTCGATTCCCGGACTGAGTACAGATTTTTTTTTAAATGTATGAATGCAGTTTTTCTTTTTATCAAAATCGATGTCATGGTTCCTAAGAAGAGATCTTCGTATCTCGTATAGTTTCGGACTTCCCCATACTGACCGTTTTAGATGGGCCACCCTGTATAATGAACTAGGTGAAAATTTTATGTGATTGAAATGTACCAGTGTTGTGTCTGGTTAGAATAACACCCCACCATTTCTTTTGTGCATGTCGTAAGAAGCGACTGGAAAAGGTTTAGGTATGATTTGGTTAGGCGATAGGCTAGCAACCTGTCACTATTTAACCTCTTCCATTCCATCTGGTTTTGAACCTAAAATTATGCCAGAAGTGTCTGCGAGGCGTGAATTGGTCATGGTTTTGTCTGTGTCACGTTTCGTATGCTCTGCCTACACCAGTTGGGAACATACTGCATCACATTCAAAATTTCACCCTGCATGGTGGCGCAAAGAACTTTCAGTTAAATGTTATGTTGGTACTTGGTATAGTCTTGGCCAAAATTCTTTAGCATGGCTATTTTTTACCCATTACTTTTAAACGAAACATGCAAAAATACTTAAGATTTTTTTTTGTGTGTCCAAGAATTTTGGCCAAGGTTGTATATTATCTTTTCAAAGCAGTTCCACATTGTCTCCTAATTTACGGAAATAACACAAAAAACTTAATCGGCCCGAATATTCGATTTATTTTTTTCAGTAACATCGGTGCCCAGGCCTGTGACCATTAAACAAGAAGTGTTTGAAGATAACGATGTCGTCAACCTTCTTAAAACCGACCAACCGACTCTCATCCTCCTTCAGGTAAAACTTCGTATCATACCTTCACCGACAAATAGATACAAAAATCAATCTCCATATAAAGTGCGCTTGAGCAACGCACACATAGAACCCGCTCACAGACACGATATATGACAGTGGTCGGTTATACGCGTCTGAAACCCCTTGTGAAGTTTAATCCCAGAATTTTCATGTAAAAATGTTTTTTTCGATAATCTTAAAAAATACCCGTATACCCGTGTGGTGTCGGGTTTAGAATAACACCTCTCCATTTCTTCCATGGATGTCGTAAGAGGCGACTAAGGACATAGGTTAAGGTATACTTTAGGCGACAGGCTAGCAACCTGTCACTATTGTACCTGACATCTCAAAACCTAAAGAATATTATGCTAGAAGTGGCCACAAAACGTGAAATAATCATCGTTTTGTCTATGTAGAGTTTTGTGTGCTCTGCCTACCCCGTTTGGGAATACAGGCGTGATTGCATGTATGTATTAAAAATACCCATTCTTTTTACTTCGGCTCTTAGTCAACCGAACCCTCAAGTCGAACGATTGGAGGTGCGCACGTGCCGACTAACGAGACTTGCTTATGGGGTGCAATGACCTGAAAAGCGATGAAACATTTCGTCTCCCACAAGGTCAATAATGGAAAGGGTCAGGAAATATTTTACAGGGTTTCTTAAATGCGTGTAGCCGATCACAGGTTAAAATATTATTGGTAAATTTTTGGTCACCCTGTATATGTACTTACTACCTTTGTATTTGTTTAGTTACCTGACACTCTCCCTGGGCGAGGCCTCAACGAGCCTGAGCCTTCAACCTCGACGCCAACCTCGACTACGACCTCGATCTCGACCTCGATGGCGACATCGACCTCGACTTCGACTTCGACCTCGACCTCGACGGGAGAGGCGAGCGAAGAACCACCGGTATGTATTGTCTTAAATATTCTTAACAACACAGTGAAATTAAACAGATACACTCACTTCTTTATTATTAAGGCGTAAAGGTTTGGTTTACAAATTAGGCTCGAAAATTCACGACTCAAAAGACTCGAAGTCCCGTAAATATGAGTAAAAATTAGAAATCTTGAATTTAAGTTTGAAAAATGCATTCAATTTAAATCACGAACAGAAAAATTATCATGGTCAACATCAGGGTATCAGACCACCCTCAATACAAATTGAAAAAGAAATTGCTCCTAATATTTTTTTCTTCGGACATTTTTTAAAATTGTTTTTTTTCTCTTTTTAACTAAGTACATCATCATTTTGTCATCAGGTTTAAAAATTCTATAAGTACATTTTTTAGTATTTCTTGATTCTTAGTATGAAAAACTACTTTTTATTCAAAGTAAGAATTTTTTTATGGATTTTTTACTAAATGGCCTGAATGTTGTAACAGGAGGTGACCCCGCCGGTGGACATCAGATGCCGCCTGGCGGACCTAGAGGAGGGCCGCATTGGCTCGCTGCGCGTGCACCGCTCGGGCAAAGTCACGCTCGCGCTCGGCGACTCCGTGTTTGAGGTAAGAATAGTAGATTGTGTCACAAGGGAGCAAAATGACATATTTACGGCGAGGGCGTACATTGAATCTTGAACGAAGCGAAGGATTCAAGTATTAACGCCTAAGATGAAAATAATTTTGCTACCGTGTGACACATACTGCTTTTCACATCACCTATGAGGAAAATAAAAGATCTTAAAAAATTTAGGAAATTAATTAGATTATTCAGTCTCTTTAAAAATAACATTTATCTTACAAAAATAAAGAAAAAAATTCATTACACATTTAACTATCAACATTTAACAAACATAAAACAGCAAATGTCCTTGAACAGAAAAGTGCCACTTTGATCCCTCCTAGCGGGGAAGAAAGTCCCCGTTCCGAATAGGTGATGTGAAAAACTCTTTCTTTGTATGAAAGTCGAAGAAGCTTTGGGAAAGCTTCCAATAGAGAGATCTTTTTCCAGGCAGATGTTATGCTTGGGAATCGAAGTACACAGAGAGAAAGTTGGAA
Source organism: Adoxophyes honmai (assembly GCA_005406045.1). NCBI lineage: Eukaryota > Metazoa > Arthropoda > Insecta > Lepidoptera > Tortricidae > Adoxophyes > Adoxophyes honmai. The sequence goes on along the minus strand of BHDV01033520.1, from coordinate 8,325 downwards.
GTTGTATTTAAGCAACCGTTCGTCGAAACTTCGTTAGCGCGATGTGTGATCGTTTATTTCGGCTATACGACGATAGGCCTCGCTAGGGCACTATAAACTCTTTACTAATTTCAATTTGTAACTATGTAGTTCTTTTTGAGTAGCTCCATGTACGGAAGGCTTTAGTTTGCAGTGCCCGGGAATGGCAAACCAGTACAGATGTAGTTAGAAACTATTTTCCTTCGTAAATTTTCGGAAAAGTTCGTATTTATCGTTTTCTCTCAAATAGCTTCGGTACCCATTTTAAAGGGAATTCATTCCGTATAATATATGGTAAAAATCCAGTTTTAAGTAATTGTTTTAAATAATAAAACGATAAATACGAACTTTTCCGAAAATTTACGAAGGAAAATAGTTTCTCACTACATCTGTAACACGCGTGCGAACCTTGACACGCAACAAAATAGTTCAGGCACATCAAATGATAGACGAATCCTTGTAATTTTGTATTTTTGTTCGATAATATCATCAAGGCTAAATCATTTTGATGGCGTCTCATGTTGTTTGTTACTAAAAATAGCACGTATATCACGAACGTTTCGCCTAACTTAATAACTTAACGTCGATGTGTAATCCAATTTGCGTGTGCAGGTGAGCGCAGGCACAAAAGCCGCCTTCCACCAGGAGGCAGTCTCGGTGTGCGCGGACGAGGCGTCGCGCTCCGCGGACCTGGTGGCGCTCGGCGCGCTGCAGCACAAGCTGAACATCACTCCGGAGTGGGAGGCCATGTTTGCTGACATGCCCGCCTAGTTCGGTTTCAACATTTGTGTAAAAGGTGACCGGAAATTGACCGTGAATGCTTTAATTAAACAGTGATCGGATAAATGTGTCAGATAACTCCTGTAAAATATTTCCTTTTGAGACAATGTTTCATCGCTTTTCAAGTAATTGCACCCCGTGTTATACCCACCTTTATGCTACGCGGTTGACAAAAAGCCAGGGTACAAAACACTGGGCAACATTTTCAGATTTTCAGTTTTATGTTAACACATTCCCTGTGCATGCACCACATGTGGTGCATTTCGAGGCACTGATGACACGTGAGTGCGGCACATATGATGCACTGCCCTTTGTTAATACTATGAGCTGATCAAAATCTGCACGTGTGATCTAGATCATTTTCATTTGCTTGCACGTATGATAAAAATAGTAGATAATAGTGCGTATGGGGCGCCTGGGGACTTATTATTTAATGAAATATTCCAATTAAAATAAAAAACTGCATGTGTCGACTATTTTTTTGACTGCCAGCTTCACAGGGAATGTGTTAATTCTGGGAAAAAACTTGACAGGGGTTTTCAGACACATTTACCAGATCACTGGATAAAATGTTTACAGTAAATTTCTGGCCATCCTGTATAAACAAGAAATAATTTGGTACAGTAATTTTTAATAAGTTTACTGATGGACTTAAGTCTTTTACCCTTCTTGTCTATTGTGACATCATACTCCTGTTTAATATAAATTTAATACCAAACAATTAATTTGGCTCTTTTACGGCTGGTCCATTCACTAGCTTTATGATTGATAATGTATGGGAGTTATGTAATTTCGCTGTATCTTGTAATCTAAACCATCAATAGATTGAATATTGGTATGGCACTCAGGACTCCAATTTTGACAGATAGCATTATTGGCAGTGCTAGTCAGAGCAAAATGTAAATATAGATAGCTAAGTTATTGTGACTATGATTTGTTATAAGGTGTTTTAGTGAATAAAATAAAATTTTATACTATTATTTATATCTTTAATTTAATTATCTTTTAACCTAATGTTTATTACTATATTACAAATAGTGGGTGTTGTAGTTTGATGTTCAAGAGACTCGGTCTTACTGAACAAGTGAATCCCAATCCAGAACTCTATCTTCAACCCATAGACAATTTTCTTTGATCATACTTTTTTAATTCACCAAATGGTCAATGTTCTAAATTCAAAACTTATTGCACATTTGAAGTTGTACTGGCCGCTTTTTCCTTGACGGGAATGGGTGTTTCTCTGCCTGCAATTTGGTTCCCTTGCAGGTCAATAGCAAAGTTGTAATCTTTTGGATTAGCGAGGGCTCTCTCGATGGCTTCGTCTAATGTCTCTGGGGTGATGAAGCTTGTGCTCAATTCCTAAAAAAGAGAAAAATAAATAAAATATTCATATGGCAATAAGAGAACTTTCCATATTCACTAAGCTCAGTTTGACATGAGAAATTTTGTGCTTTTTTGTTAGTAGTACATCAAACTGGGCTTTCATAACTGTAGTCTAAAGTAGCCTCAGAGGCCAAGGTAATTTATCCAACAGTGAAAGAACAGGGTTAGTGTATTGTGGGCAATGGGCTAGCAACCTGTCACTGCAATATCACATTTAACCATTTGGTTAACCTGAAATTGCTAAACATGGCACTGGATTTTGGAATTCATGTGCTCTGCCTACCCCTCTTGGGGATACAGGAGTGAGAATTTTTATGTATGTATGTGAGAGATATAATGGGATGATTACTAAAGCCTTCAGAGAGCCTACATAAGTATAGGCGTGTAAGGCAAACGCCAAATCTTTACCTTCTGCTTCCTAATTTCCTCTGCAGCCCGTTCAATACGTTCCTGCAGCAGCTTATCTTTCTGTTCCATCCAATTGAGGATAAGCTCCTCCCTTGCCGCCAACTCCACTTTCCTCCTCTCCTCGCGTTCTGCAGCCACCTGTCGGTTCCACTCTTCATTAACCTTGATACATCGGTCCCATTCCTCAGCTTCAACTTTAATAGACATCTCGGAACTAGCGCTCTCCAGGGTAGACTTCTCTTTGATCATATCCTCGTGATAAAACCGACGAATAGCCCTCATCTGTGTGTGGTAGTTGTTGTTGATACGTAACAACTCAAGGCGCTCTTCTTCAGTGATTTCTGGGCGTTTTGGGATGCGGTAAATTTTGCTTTTCGCTACGGGCACCCATCGCGGTTTTCGGTGCGCGCCCGCGCTTTGCAGAACTATAGGTAAGGTGCGTTTTAATAGGCTATTCTGTGAAATCATTTTATGTATTTTCAAAGCAGGGAAAGCAGGTAAATTAAATACTATATTTAGTTATTTACTTGAACTAGCTCCATAACCTCACTTTATAGTCTGAGTTTTTTTAATAGATTTTGTTTCAGAGATTAGTAAAGGAAGCCGTCTTCATACAGTTATGATTTTATGCAAAATACAGTGCAGAACGAATGGCGAATAATATACTGGTCATAATTTGTATAAAAATATATAATTATTTGAAAAATGATTCTCATTAGTTTTTATTTACATGTATGTTACATGTAATAGGTATATTATATCGGTTGTATGACCATAACCTGTTTTTCTTCTCGCATATTTTTAACCAAAAAAAACTAACCAGCTGACTGACAGTTGACAGCTAAAAAAACTACGAAAACGCGTTTGTTCTTCCCGTGTTAGCCGTTAAAATATAAATATTGACGATTTTCTATTGAAATTGACTGAGCTTTATATGTAAAATGTTTTCAACAAGCTCTCAACGAAAGTTCTGGACTTTTAATGACGAAAGCGAGCTAGCACAACTTCGAGAAAAGCACAATTTGGAGTTCATCGCGAAGCATGGCGCTCATGTGGACGAGTACCAGCGATACAACGTCTTCCTGTCCCCTGAAGAAGAGAGGCTGCTTCTTAAACAATACGAGCTGCATTTGAAAGAGTTCTGCAAGCGTTTCAGCCCGCCCATGCCTAAAGGTGTCGTGGGTACGGCGTTCCATTACTTCAAGCGATTTTACTTGTACAACTCAACAATGGACTATCATCCTAAAGAAATCCTGGCCACCTGTGTGTATCTGGCGTGCAAAGTCGAAGAATTTAACGTCTCGATTGGCCAGTTTGTGGCAAATATCAAAGGAGACAGAGATAAGGCATCAGATATTATTTTAAACAATGAATTGTTGCTCATGCAGCAATTGAACTATCACTTGACTATTCACAATCCCTTTAGACCAGTGGAAGGCTTTTTGATCGACATTAAAACGAGATGCAGCCTCGCCAATCCGGAGAGGCTTCGGAGTGGAATTGACGAGTTCTTGGAAAAAGTTTTCTTGACTGACGGTTGTCTTCTCTATGCACCATCTCAGATAGCTTTAGCTGCGGTTCTACACGCAGCTAGCAAAGAACAGGAAAACTTAGACAGTTACGTAACTGAAATGCTCTTCAGAGATGCGGGTCCAGATAAGCTAGCTATTTTGATTGAGGCTGTGCGTAAAATCCGATCTCTAGTGAAAATGGTGGAGACTCCGGCTAGGGAGCGTGTTCGTGTTATTGACAAGAAATTAGACCGGTGTCGGAATGAGGAGAATAACCCGGATAGTGAGATTTACAAGCGACGGATGAGGGAGGCGCTTGATGAAGATGACTTGGTGTACACGGGGCAGACAAGGATGTCTTTGGATACCAGTGGAGTGACACAAGTACTGTCACCATCAGCTTCATAGATATCTGCATTATCAAATGAAATTAGGAACTGGTTTAGACTTGTAGTAACATTCCGAGGGGTTGATTTTCTCTACACTGCCTATTTTTCGTACTTTGCAACTGGGTTTATGTTCTTATGTCACCAATGGCGCTAGAATTGCTTAAAGACAGATTGGTGCACCTAGCTTTGGATAAAAGCAGGCAGGTCTACTTGACTAAGCTAAACTTAAGGCAAATTGGTACTATAGCCTAGTTTTACTTTGACATCTTATATCTTAGTATGTTTTGTGGCATAAAAATAGTCCAAAATATCTCACTGCTACATGGCTGGCCATTTATGAGTGTCAATAGAACTGAAGAAATGTATTATAGAGGTGCTAATTTTCCAACACTATGGTTATCTGAAAAAAAAAATCTATCTTAGTTTTAGTGTATTTTTTTGGCTACTTAATACTGTGTCAGAAGGACAAAATTGCATTGGATATGTTGCAAATATTTGAATTCACATTTGTATAAATATTCCACAATTTGGACTTTTATAGTTGACAGTTGGTATAGTTGAGAGATTTGGGCTTAAAATCACTTTATATCATAACATCTTATTCATGAATACCCCTAATTTTAAAAATACCATGTACTCAAAATACCGAAATGTCAAATGTCTTATTTTTAAAATGAACATAATGGATTTATTATACTCATTCGGACTTATTAAAATGCCGATGTTTAAAGATTAAAAAGGAGGCATTCTGCTATTTAGGTATTTTGATGCCAAAGAGTTTAAAAGAGGTAAAATGATGTTTAGCAGTTGTAAGCCCAAACCACCACTTTGGAAATTGGCGCTAGCATTGCGAGCGCATTGCGCTCGTCCCGGTTTCGTAGTCGGTGTTAGTGGGTTGTTGTTATGACGTGCGCGCGATGATGAAGAACGCGCCAAGCGGACGCCCCGCGAACGCCCTTCGAACGCCCCGCGCCTGTGACGGACGCTTGCATCTTACGAGCGTCGTCTTGTCAACGCTTTATTCGCATTACTGAATCACGTTTGAAGTCTTGCCTATTGAAAGATGTTAGCATCCGTGTGTCCGGGCCCTTGTAATCTTAGTATTATGTAAATAGGTAATGATGTATAGACTAATAAAGAACAGACAAATAAAACTCTATTTTATATGTAAGTAAATGCTTTGTTTTATTGTAGATAAAGATAACTTAACCAACAAAATTGAACCAAACTGATTGTACTTTTAGTCTTTTAACCCATCTTAGGTATGCGTATCAAATTTCAACTCAGTCGGACCTATGGTTCCCAGCGCACTAGGCAGCGTAGCCAGGCTGTGCCAGCGAGTACATACGGGACATCATGGCTTGCTTAGTGCGTGGGTTCCCATACAATAGTGTCACCGCACACGGGCCACCGGCCACAGCCACAAACGGCATCACGAGAAGCTAGACGCAGCTACAAAAGTTGTTGACAATAAATTTGGAGTAACTTTGGGCCACAATAAGCAGTAGCAACCCCTAGCGCCACCTATCGTCGAGTAGTAGAACTTCAACGGCAAAAGAGTTCAATTGTCAAAGATTCTACATCGCGTTAGCGAAGATTCAAAGATCAGTTGTATAAACACTGTGGGGATGACACAACAGATGTTATGCCTGGAGACCGAAGTCCACAGAAAGTTGTATTTACCTATGCAACTGAACATCGTAACTTCAGAAATCAGGATATCATTTTGACAGTTGACGTAGATGACGTTTGTAGAAGAAGTACCCGACGATAGGTGGCGCTAGGGAGCTACAATACAACTTCCGACTTTCTCTCTGCGGGCTTTGGTCCCCAAGCATAAGGCGCAGCGCAGACGTCAGAGTTTTGTGCGATCGAGTCTGCGCAGCCATAAATTGTCTGAATGGCGCGGTGACAGCTTCCAGGAATTTCCATTCAGAGTTTCGTGGAAGCTGTCACCGCGCCATTCAGACAATTTATTGCTGCGCAGACTCGATCGCACAAAACACTGTCGTCTGCGCAGCGCCTAAGTGTCGTCGCAACGGGTTACGGGCCGCAGCCATAAACACCGCCACGACACGCTAGAAGCAGCTACAAGAGAAAAATAACCAGTTAAAAAGTCGAATAGGCGAGCAGCGACGATTGTAGCGTCTGTTGGCTACAGGCGCCAACTGTGTGCGGCGAGTCCAGATGAAATGTATGAAAACTGAAAACTACTTCAAATATTGCCGGTGGGGGTGTTTTGTGGTGGTGGTCGGTGGCCCGTGTGCTGGAGTCCTAACTGGGGCTGGAAGTAGGTATTTGCAACAAACCGAGCTGCGGCAATTGTAGTGTGTGGCAGCCACCGACGTCTACCGTCCATAAATTGTATGAAAACTACAGGAAATATGCAGGTATATGCGGTGATATTCGCACACAGGCCACCGGCCACAATCGTCCTTATGTTTTACTTGCTGCCACAGCCATAGCTTCACGCCAAGGCTGTCTAGTATTTCTATGTCAGTTCATACAACCGACCCTAAGCTCCAAACCAATGCGGTAACTGTAACTAGCCTTTTATGCGCCTGGTGCGAGCTTTAAGGCCTGTTCACACTAGCGATTATTTTCGGTGATTTTAAGGCGATGCGAGATCGCGGCGAGCAAGCTGCGAAATCGCCGCGATTATTTATGAGGCAGAGCTTGCTCGCGGCGATTATTTTATCGCAATATGATCGCTGCGAGCAAGCTTCCTCATAAACAATCGCAGCGATATCGCAGTTCGCTCGCCGTGATCTCGCATCGCCTAAAAATCGCCGAAAATAATCGCTAGTGTGAACAGGGCCTTAAAAACTACGCCCTTGAAGGTACCGGTCTGGTAATTTTTGCGCCTCTCCAGGGTCTGCGTCCCGTGCCTGGGCACCGCTGGCACCTCCCTAGTTACGGCACTGCTCCAAACGCACGGAAAACTAATGCAATGCAAACTAATGGAACGCTGAAGTGATGGTATCGGTTGTAACATTCGATATTTTAAGAAAAGAAAGCATTTCATTCCGCGAAGAGTTTTATGTTTCTCGAGAGAACATACATACATACAATCAACTACGCCTATGTTCCCAAATGGGGGTAGGCAGTGCACACGAAACGTGACATAGACATAACCATGATTATGACTAGGTATTTCGCGCTTCACAGCCACTTCTAGCATAATTCACGGTGTGAAAACAGATGGAAGACCTAGTATAGTAGTATAGGTAGAGAACAAAGGAAAATAAAAGCAAATCCAAAACTATATTATTTATTTATAAACATTTGTTAGTAAAATCGATAACATGCCTCTAGAACACTGGCTGGCTTTAACATACATTTATCGTATTGCTAGGTACTAGATATATGTAGGTATAATTAACAAATAATTAGGCGCCATCAGGTTGATAAGAGTCCCGTCTAGAAGTTTCTGGATTCAGACTTTCTGGCACAGAAGTAGTCTTTCGGCTTCCGACTGGAACAAGAAATGATACGTAAGTATTGGTGTTCTTTAACGCATTTACCTACTACAATTTCTCGAACATAGAAATGGGTAAGAATAGCACCACCCCCTTTCTTCCCGTGGGTGTCGTAAGAGTCGACTCTGGGAAAGGGTTAGTGCATTGTGGGCGATGGGCTAGCAACCTGTCACTGCAATATCACGTTTAACCATCTGGTTACCCTGAAATTGCCAAACGTGGCATTGGAATTATAAATTCATGTGCTCTGCCTAGAATACAGGCGTGAGAATATGTATGTATGTACCATCGCGTACAGGGATTGTTGAGCCACTTATTATCGAACCGCGATTAGAAAGGGATTCGAGAGTACCGTTA
>BHDV01033509.1:0-34838 GCA_005406045.1 Adoxophyes honmai | reverse complement strand
TTTATGCATTTTGCGGTAATGATCAACTCTAAACTTACTATCCACAAAAAATCCCCGAAGAAAACATGCCTGTGGGCGCCAGGAATGTGCATGGAAATTAGTATGGAAGAGATAAGAATATCCAACGAATATTATCTTCAGTATTGCGAATTCCCGATTGATCGCACCACGTGATGATTTTATTATAAGCCCTACAGTCATATTGAATCCTAATATTTAAAGCAGCAAAGCTTACACTGTTGTGTTACAATGTGAAGGCTGAGACGGCAGGGAAAATTGCCGCAACAGGTTTTCCGAAAGTAATAATACTTGTATCAAACAGAGTATTGTTACACTCCTAGTTCACTATACTTAAGGACATGCACGACTACTTACTAAAATAGTGTGCAAAAGTTTGAAGTCAAAGAGTTTCCAAGGCAGCAGCGTAAACTAACAAAGAGTACTTGAACTAGGAAAACTTCGTCAAATATTCTTCCGTTTTACTCACGAGAATTCCAACTAGCAGCCATAAAAAATGTGACAATTTGCTATTCAAATCCAAGTCAATATTAGTGGTGAACTTGCGAACTCCGTAATTAACTCAAGGTCTGCAGTTTTCTTGAAGCTAAACACAAGGAAGTTGATTTAATGAGGTAATTATCATTTTCATGTTACTTTATCATCATCACCGTCATCTTCAACCGTAAAATATTCACTATGAATGACGCCACAATGGCGGGGGAATGTCCTTTCCTAATCCACGTGCGACCTTAACTAAACCAGCACAGTATGAACACAGTACCAATGTGCAATGTCTGAAAATTATTCGACATTTAAGCCATTATTATTTCTTCCTAATTCACGTTCTACACAATTTTCAAAGACAGCAGAGAATGTTGTGCTAAATTGCGAAGGGCAAAAATGTGTAATAATCCATTTCTAGGTCCCCTATTTCAACAATAGTTTATTGTGTGAACTTAAACTTAAAGCTGAAGAAAAGCTCAGTTTCATTACTTTCATTGATCGATAGCCGCTTGCGGAAGGCAATAGTGTCATAATGCAAGCCATAGTGGCCGCTTTGTTCGTTTTTAGAGTTCTGTACTCAAAGGGTGAAAACGGAACCCTGTTACTGAGATTGCTTGTCCGTCCGTTCGTCCGCCCGTCCCTCTGTCAACAGGCTGTATCTCAAGAGCGGTCATACCTTGACGATGCTTGCTTAATGTACTACGAATTTTCACTGGCTCCCTAGAAACTTGAAAAGTATGGGGGATCCCTTTATGAGTTAGACAAGGGATAAAGTAGGATTTTGCAAAATTCCGGGATTCGTATACGGGTACAAAACCGCGAGCGCAATAGTACAATAAAACAAAGCGATTGCACGGGTTTATTTAATTAAAACAGCCAGCCAGTTAACTCCGTGGAATGTTTCATGAAGTCTAACTAGACTTCTCAAGTCGAAAGCTTTATGGGTGAAGTTATCTAGCGCTTTATGATCTATTCAAGCGCTCGTTGCGCTTTATTTAAAGCAAACACATAAAAAGTTCGTTTTGCCACAGCGTACTGTTACTGTTATTGCGTTTGGTGGAATTTTATAAAATTATGCTGAAGTTGCTGTAATTTTTGAGTCCCAGTCGCAGTAAAGTTTGACTAGAATCCAGACAGGTCAAACGCAAGTAGGTACTGCATACTAGTTTTGCTGTTGAATTTTTATTGCTTCATTTGTTTTAAACGGGTTCAACAGATTTATTTTAACTACTGCTTTGAGTTTCAGTTTATTTAGAGCACAGAGAAGCCTCATATAATTTTGAGGACGATAGTCAACTTGAAGATGCAATACTAAAAGACACTTAAAATTAAAATGGGAAGAATTTATTAGCCTATTTCAGACGTCGATATTCTAATTACTTAAAGGACATCGAAACCATCTAACTAATTGGTTAGTAGTAGAAACTAATTGGATATTTGAAATAAAAACTAAACTTCTTGCAAACTAAGCACTATAAATATCTTAGAAGAATGAGCTTTGGGAAGTCTAATAACAAGGTATCAAAATTTTGTTTCATATTTTGAGCCATCGTGTTAGTCAGCATCTAACCCACGCACAAGTTAACCTCAAATATCACACCCCTAAGAGGGTTACCACAGCGTCTACATTCCATACACACTAGGTTAACGATTCAATTTAACATTTAAACATTGTATTGTAACTAGATCACTTTGTATACTGTTTGAAACTTTCGCGATTCTCACACATATTTTATTTTGCTGGAGTCAGGACCAAACCATTGGATCGAGCTTCATAATCCCAGAATCCTCTCTACAGAACGACATTATTACTCGCGAATAGTGCGTGAAGCGGTTGAAATTAAAAAGCATAAAAAATTTAACCGAGGGGATGGTTTTAAGCTTTCGTCTTCATGGAATCCGGTTATTAATATGTGTCAGCCTAGAGACGAACATTCGATGCGAGCGTCTGACATTGTTAGTGTTGTGTGTCGGTGTAATAGTGGAACGGTGGACAATATCGGTGAAACGCGGGTAGTTCGGGGAGCCGTTACTGATGAATATCAAGTGCGGGTAGTTCGAAGGACCCGGGCTGCCAAACAAACGTCGAGCTCCGCTTCAATCAACTCGTGACCACGGTCGCTGTAACGCGGCCGAAACGTCGAGAGGTAATTAAAAAATACCGTGATTTAGTCCCGCGTAAACATAAATAGATCACTTTGTAATTTGTCAAGTTAGTTTAGGTTAGGACTATAATTAAAGTCACGACTTGTTAAGTAAAGATGCGATACATCTGACGCATTACCACCTTCCAGAATATAATCTTCTTCAGGTGCCGCGAACTCGCATGTGCATTGACACCTGCGAATCTTTAGCACGATGAAAGTCACGAAAACGCGTATTCCGTCAGTGGTACTGAACGCGATTAAGCAGCTCCCTGCTAGCGTAGTTCCACGATTTCTCCGATCATGTTTTATGTAGCGAAGTGGAACAAATCGGGGCGGATGAGCGATGCCACTGCATCGTGATAAGTCACGTATCCACTATCACACGACTACTATTGTTACTCACACGTGTTCGAGTCTATCGTGTTGCATTTGTTTTCAATATTGGTGCAATAGGAGGCTTGTGCGGCTATCGAGGTGATAGCGTTGTTTTGATGAAATTCGACGCTCAATTTGTGTTAAAAACAAATGTTTTTTTTTTACTTTTAATTTCCACGTGACTTCACCTGAGCTAACTTAACTAGAAAATATACGTAGGTACATCACAACTGTATTCCCGAATGGGGTAGACAGAACACACGAAACGCTACATAGACAGAACAATGCCTACTTCGCAGCTTCGTAACCACATCTTTATCTTTTTTTAGGTTTTAAGTTAACAGGTACAATATTGATAGGTTAGGTTGCTAGCCTGTCGCCTGAAGTATACCTTAAATTAACCTGTAAGGTGTGAATGGTGTGATTTATGCATGTAGATTTTTTTTTTTTAATTAGAACTATTGTCAAATTGGCTATGGGAGTAGCGGAGAGGGAGTGGGGATTCGGTTTGTAATGATGGCAAGCATGGTTCTCACACTATTTTATTTAATTAAAAATGGTTATTTGTGGATTTTTATTTTTAAATCCTACATGAATGCATAATTAATCCAACCACAAACAAACGCTCCGCTCAGAACAGCCATCACAGCCTAGTTCCCAAAGTCTTCATTCCAAAAGTTTCAATCCGCAAACTTCAAAGTATAATGGAGCTGGTGGTACGGCCGTAACGACAGTTGCTTATATCGCTAATGTACCGGCTGCGAACAAATCCGAGCCGACGCCATCGATTAGGGGACTCGATTTGTGTTCCTCCCATGTTTGAGATAATTGATCGTTCTGCGCGATTTACCCGAATCCACCGAATTGAGCTGTCTCTTGCGATTGGCGGGACTATTCCTGTAGATAAATACATACGCGTACACAGATTTACCTATATCGATATAGATGACTCAAGTGTATGTACCATCGCGAACCGGGATTGTTGAGCCACTTGTCACTGTTCGCAATTTAGACGTGTAATCAATGACCGATGTGACCGACTAGATGTCAGCTATTGGATTAGTATTACACGATCAGGTTACAAACATAGGTAAGTGGCTCAACAATCCCTGTTCGTGATGGTTCTTCGCGTGCCAAAATGGAGCTAAAAGGGAGAACAATGCTCTTCCTTTGACGCGATTTAATTTAGTTTAATATCACGTAGATTAGGTTTAACTGCCTGGAGACAGGATAACTTGAATAAGGCGGCATCATCTTTGAATGGGTTTCACTCGGACTGTCGATTCCCATCACTAAAGCGCTCATGTGACGATACCTACTGTTGAGAAAAAGTGACGCGCTTGGTTTTCATACAAATGCAGGAACTCGCGGTATCTATTTCGATACAAGTCTGTGTACGCGTAACTACACGTACGTGGTTGTCTCGGTTGTTTGGTTAGTAGATGGTCTGGATGCTTGTTTGTGATAGTTGCGGTGTCAGTGTAAACTGCTGTAAATCGAAAGGTTTCCACTGGAGGCTTCGGTTAGTCCTAATAATTAGAGGATTGCGAATTTTATAAGTGTATAAAGATAAATGAGTAGCACATGTGCTTATAACTATGTTCATGTACTAACTTTTAAGTTATGTTCATTCATTTGCCAACTCTAAGATGATTCGTCATACATAGGAACACGGTTTATTTCATATTAAAGCAACATCTGAAATGTTGCTAGCCTGTCGCCTAAAATATACCTGAAAAAATGGAGAGCTGTTATTCTAAACCTGACACCACACGGCAACTTGAAACTGGTACAAAATAGTCGGGTGTCTAAAAAGGACGAAATTTTAACATGAAACTAGTAAATGAATACCTATACTTTGACAATTTCGACTATACAGTAAATGACGAAGACATTATGCCTCACAGCCTCGTGAGTATTCTTCAAGATCTGTGTGGATAGCTTAGTTAGAATATTGACAAAGTACCTATGTTCTCGTAATGCAATAACACAGTAGTCTCGAATATTAACTCAGTAATATATAAACCTTTATAGCCCTTATGGGGCTTTTGGCTGTCTAAAATGCTTTCAGTAATCTCTGGGGTGATCTTATTCAGCTTATAGTTGGATTACAGCAGAACGTTAGAAAAACGAAGAAACGGGAATATGAACAGGACATTAATCTAAAATCTGTATCTTTTTCAATTTAATAAAATATACCTAAAAACTAATTGTTTCTTTCATTGGTTTTTAATAAAGAGCGTTTCAAGCGCATCTAAGATATCTAACAAGCCATCAATCTGGGTTGATGAATATTCACCTACCAGATCAATCTGTTGAACAACGACATCAATGTAACAGTAACATTTGACCAGAGTGACGGACTGAACTGATGGCAGATGGTTTCTGAGTTATTTGAGTGATTAGGCAACAATGCATTCTATTTCTACACCACTTAGACCGCACCGTTCTAAATCTCTTATTAACCTCCTGAGGCCCAGATTTTTTTTTGATTTTTGATTTTGACAAAAAATTGTAAAATTACTTAATACACCACTATATGAACAAAAATGGTGAAAAAAAAATTTTATCATGGAAAACTTTGATTTTCTCAATGTCATATATACATGACAAGGGTTCTCAATGCCAACCTTTATTTTTGTAATAAATTAGTTAAAAAATACTTTTAATATTATTTTTCAATTTTAAAATCAGTTTCAGACCCCGGAAATAACTCTTCTATAACATGCTCATGTAATCCTGAAGAAATAAATGTTAAAAAATATTATTTACTACCAAACAATTATAGGTCAACCTCCACTTTCTAAGACCCAGAGCATTTTTTGTCTTCGATTACGATAAAATTTTGCATAATTACTTAATAATACCAGTATAATAAACAAAAATGATGAAAATTAAAAAAAAAATAAGATTTTCCCATGAGAAACAGATTTTCTCAATGTCATATGTATATGACAAGGGTTCTCAATGCTTAGGAAATACTTGTAGTATTATTTTACTTATTTTTAATCAATTTCAGACTCCGCCAATAACTCTTCTATATCATGCTCGCGTAATGATGAAAAAATAAATATAAAAAAATGGTTTTTACTGCCAAACAATTATATGTCATATAGGTATTACATTGGGACTCATTGACATTCATCGGTATTCACGGTAGTCATTGAGAACTCATGTCATACCTGTATTACATAAACATTTCACAGGTTATTTCTCTCTCATCACTAAGAGATTGATTAAAAACTATGTATATTCTAAATTATTGCATATTAATAAACAAAAGAACCACAAATGCATTTTATGATCTCTGTTAATTGAAAAAAAAATCAAAATTATCTACCGCGTGCATATGACCCCAAAGCCATCCTTCACTTTCAATTACCAAAGAAATATTATTATGACAATTACTCAACCAATCGCAGGTTTTACAATGGCGGAAGACTGTTTAGCTTCGATAAACAGAAAAAAGTTCTTAAGAATTTTACTAGATGGCGATATTTTGAGAAGTTTTTACGCTTATGTTTTTATGTAATATATTTATTACGCAGGGCCTCAGGAGGTTAAACTACAAGGTACTGAAAGGACCAAGTGATTCAACTGATAAAAAGCGGCCACCGTTGCCCTAGACATCTGGAAATTCCGCAACTATACCAGACGCAGTACTAAATGCCGTACCAATCTAAGGTGTAATGCCTCTTGTGCCTTAGGTATGTGTAATCATGTGTTTAATGATCTCAACTACCCTACCCTCCACGCGGAAATTCGTATAGCATTGCCAGTGTCCTTAGATATAAAGTAATTCGATCGGATATCCTCATTTCTGATTCGTCCGATTCAAAAATGAGGAGATCCCTAGACGAACTAAAATCACCGATGTAGCCCACTGGATTAGCAAATTAAAGTGGCAATGGGCAGGCCACATTGCACGAAGAGCAGATGGCCGATGGGGTCGAAAAGTGCAAGTGGAGACCACGGACCGGCAAGCGCAGAAAGTCAAATTATTATGGGCAGACGACTTAATAAGGCGCAGCGCAGACGACAGAGTTTTGTGCGATCGAGTCTGCGCAGCAATAAATTCTCTGAATGGCATGCTGACAGTTTCCACGAAACTCTGAATGGAAATTCCTGGAAGCTGTCAGCGCGCCATTCATACAATTTATTGCTCCACAGACTCGATCGCACAAAACACTGTCGTCTGCGCAGCGCCTAAAGGTCGCCGGAAAACGCTGGATGCAGGTCGCTATCAACAAGTACTCATGGAAGTCAAAGGGACGCCTATGTTTAGCAGTGGACGTCTTATGACTGAAATAATCGGATATGGACGTATACAACAAGCAATACAGGCATTCCGCTCATCCCCTTTTTCCCTAATCCCCGAAATATGCAGCTCGTCGGTCCATATTTCAAGGTGGAAGGCGTGCAGCACCCGATAAGAGCACATCAATCACACTTTGCGTTATAAACAGAGCACTAACGCTCCCCTCGCGGAATCTCCACGAGGCAATATTTCACGGCGCGTCTAAGTTCATAATCATTATTTCGCCGTTTCCAAAGGGTTTTCACGGGCGATTTGAGCCGTGTTAGCAATCAACTTGAAAGGTAATCGTCAAAGTGAATTAGATTAGCTTGTTGAAGCTGGTTAGGCGCGTTGGTACGCGTGAGTTTGTTCGATGTCGAAGGACTTTTTCGAAAATCTTAACACTTTTGTAAAATTGCTAAAAATTTGATAGTTCGTTCCTTTTTTCCATACAACAATAAATAAATTGTGTATAACTTAACTTTTTTTTTATAAACTTTGAATCACCTAAAAATGTAAATTATCAAAAAAAATGTTTTTTTGGAAAACAACACACATTATACTAAAAACCTACAACAAAGTACAACGCAGTTTTGTTAGCTCGTTAGCGTTAGGTTTAATGCTTTCTATGTAGATATAATTTTGAGCTGTTAATAGGGTTCAAGCAAGTAAGTAGTCAAAATAAGTAAATTTGATACTAAATAGGCATAGGCACTTTGAAATATTAGTCCTTTCCTTATTTGTACTTCTAAGTTACTTACTGCTTAAAAAAGTTCACGATAAAATAAAGTATTACTTTATCAATTGTAGTTACAGTTAGCTGAAATAAACGAACGAATTAAATGCTTCAAACAGAACTCAAACTTTAAACTACAATCGCTGTCGTGATGTATTTCAGACAACGGGGTCGTGATTGGTACGATTGTAGTTCTAGGCCAAAGCTAATGGGATTAATGGATTCCCCGCTAATAGCTTAGGTCCCTTTTGATTGAACTACATTTTCACCAAACAAGGTTAATCAGGTTTAATCTAAAATTACAGTCTATCTCATAAGACTCAACTACATAGGTATCAACTACTTTTAAAATCTACATTTTAACGTAATGCTTATAATTTTTATGCGAAAATTTTAAGTTACTATAATAAGTATAACATGGTTAATCTACTTGATTGTTGAAAATTAGCTGAATGAATTCAGAAAGGTTACCAAAACCCGAAAATTGAGCGAACACTAGACGGCTGCATTCGGTGAGCGACCCCGTTGGCGAAAAATCTAGCTAGTCTAAGGACGACCATCGTCGACTGATGTAGTATTGAATACACACGGCGACCGCATTAAGCGAAGAACTCAGTGTGCTTGCTGCTTTCTCGTGTAATGAGAATTAGGAAATAGCGTAATAGACACTACAGAAATCGTCAAGACAAAGAAAACATTTCAAGGCTTCTTTGAGACAAAAAACTTGCGAAAACATTAAACTTATCAAATTATAAGTAGAATCTCCGCTGCGTTTTTCAAGTTTAAATTTATACAACGAATCCTCACTAACAATGTAAACAATGTTATGATATCCTTGTCATACGGTGATTCGTAAATATTGATGCAACTAGCCACTTCGAGCTGCGTAAACCCGTGACATACGTTAAACGATTTTCAATAACCTAACCGCATTCATGTTTAATTTCGTCCGCTGTCAATAACTTCACGGCCTTCCGTATCGTAAAACAAATGCCGATCGCATGCAGCAGCAGCAAACGACATGACTGTATCTAAGCATTTTAATAAAATACATAATTTGACGACACGGCAAAGTCGAGCAAGATGTCACGTCGGTCGACTGCATATCAACAATGTACTGCAATAGGGATGATGACAGGGTTAAAAATATGTCATTCTAATTAGTCCGTAAGTTAGATTATGGAAAAAAATGAGACATATATTTTTTTAGCTTATCAAATAATTAAACATCGACAAAGTTACAGATCATCAAACTTCCTCAGTGGGGGCTCGTGACGTCACGTTTGAGTAAAAATCAGTACAATTTTTACTTAAACGTGACGTCACGTGAAACTTTTAGGCTCTGTATTATCGACATTTTTCGTCTGTCAAATAAAAAAAAAAATATGGGTGCAATATTTTTTCGTAGTCTATCTGACGGACTAAATAGTTTTTCTAGTCATCTAGCCTATTGTTAAAAATCAAATTGACTGGCAATTTCGTATTTCAAACTTACATATTTAAATGTTGGAAGGCGTAGCAAGGGTCTACTTGGGCATTTTACAAAAAGTTACCTAGCATTTTTTTTTCAGTTTGAATAAAAAGTCTAGAGTCATGAGCGCTATCGATTCATTGGAAAAAATCGCAATTTTTCCTACAATTTTTGTAAATCCATTCCTTAAACGCCGTACAGTACTTATATGGAAAAAGTAACGGAATAGAATGTTCTGTGATTTTTTTTTCTAAAAGTCTGTATCGTTTGTTCTCTTGTATAGCAATAGTCGTCTAAGCTCAGGTTCGAAAACACGACTTGCAGCACGCAACGACATATATTATCTATCACTATTCTATCGCTGCGTGAAGTCGTCATTGAAATATAACCTTTGCAAATGTTAATTTAATGTGAAACTGTGTCAGTTTGCCAGTTGACTAAAGTGGAGCGTGTAAGTAGTAGTTTATCATGCTCGGTGTGACAAATAGGGCGGATTTGCGGGGTTGTTAGGATCGCCGCGGTTCGCAGCCCCAGGTGTGCGGGCATTTGTATAAGTTTTCAATTTCGGCAACTAGTTTTAACTAGGGCGTTCTCTTGGCTTCTTTACTCGCATTTGTATGGTCTATTTGTTAATCTGTATATATTTACATACAATCACGCCTATGTTCCTAAATGTGGTAGGCAGAGCACACGAAAAACGTGATATAGATAAAACCATAATTATGTCTATTTCACGCTTTTCAGACACTTCTAGCATAGTTTTAGGTTTGAAAACAAACAGAAGAGGTAGTATAATAGCATTGAGGATAGAACCTATAGAGTACTAATGTCATCTTGGTTGTTCGGAAATTATTCCGCAAAACAATTGAAGTGATCGCTGTGCTCTTATTGGCCGGTCCAAGATCGCGCGTAACGCTAGTGCCTTTTTCTCTATGGTTATTGGCTCTGTACAGTTTCTGTGACAGTGACGGTGACGTTTAGTATGTTGAAATCAACAAACTATTTGCGGACCGGGGTTGCGAACATTGTTTCTCTATAGGTTCTATCCTCTATGTATAATAGTGACAGGTTGTTAGCCTGTCGCCTAAAGTTACTACCTTAACCTATGTTTTTAGTCGCCTCTTACGACATCCACGGAAGAAATGGAGAGGTGTTTTATTGTAGACCCAACAACACACGGGTTATCTCATCATATTTTATATATATGCCAGTGTTTGAATTTGGGACCCTAAATACCTAAAGTTTTTAGCTTACTAAGTTTAAAACTTTAAACCTAACACCTCTTCTTGAAAGTAATTAATAGCAATGCAATGCCCTTAACACCTACATAATCCTGTCATGATATTTTTTGTATAGAAAAATAAATAAATAAATAATAATACGATCTATGTACGAACTAAGGGTCAATTCCCACCAAAAGAGCAGCGCAGCGCGGCGTAGCGCAGCGACCCGCTCCGTGGAATGAGAATTTCAACTTTATTTTCATTACAATAACACTTATTATCGCATGAGAAACTCTAACGATGCGCGCGCATACCCGCGTATCCATGGTGATAACAACGCATTCCATAAACGAAGCCGCGCGACTGCGCGAGCCTTCGCTGGAATGCCCGAGGATGCTCGAGCAGTCGCGACGGCCGCTGTCAATACATATGACAATATGTCAATAATTATGTAAATTCCAGCGATGTCTCGCGCATTCCAGCGACATCTCGAGCAGTCGCGGGAATCCGCGCGCATTCTCCACGGAGCAGGTCGCTCCGCTGCGCCGCGCTGCGCTGCTCTTTTGGTGGGAATTGACCCTAAGGCTGCTTCCGCAATACCTAGATGAATGTGGATCGTCTGCCTTTGTGCTTTTGATGTTTTGCAGTTCGTTCGTGTAATGGAGACCGAGACAAAGTGGACATTTCTGAATGTAGTAATGGATTATATCCAAGTTCGACACTAACTAATATATTTTTTTGTACCCGCTGTCTCTTAGGAAGAGATGAAATTCTGTTATACCTTTTGAGTAGCTGTTTCCTAAGCTGAAAGTACACTTCTTTTATTTTGTTTCCTCTATCATAGCAAATTTATGTATGTACTCTAAACTTTGAATCAAGTAGAGCACGTTTTTTCAAAAATTTTAATTGATAAATTACGTGAATACCTTTTAGCTAAAAGACACCTTATCATTGAGTACCTACTTGATTAAAATGTATGTTTATTGTAGTTTAATGTGGGAAAGACTCCAATAGAGAGCTTTCTCTCCAGGCAAATGTTAACCCTTGAGACCGAAGTCCACAGAAAGAAAATTGAAATCGATTGCTTATGAAACACACCTTTACACGCTCATTTCATGCACTACACTCGTATTATTATTATACCTTTTATTATGCAACGATTACATTAACACCTATTATCAAACGCACATACCTATTTTGCATTGTTATTTTGGTAGAGGAAGCTCAAAAATAGAATATTAAATGCATACCTTTGTCGCTCCACAATTCTCTATCCAAGACTCTACATCAGGCGGGCGAAACTAGGATTCCACATCCCTAGGACGCTTTTGATATAATTAATATCGTTGCATTTCTGTCGAGTTGACTTTAAATTGAAATTTTAATTACAAAGTTAACAGACTATTGTGATTTCATTTAAGTTGATGCTATCGCACTGCTAGATCAAAACCGAGCTAACTCAAAATGTATTCTAACATTTCTAACTCAAAATCTATAGATTAATTCAACAAGTCTCATTTTGGAGAAGTGACATCTTTACAGTTACGTCTGTTTTGATCTAGCAGTGCGATATAGTATCTTAAACATTGAAATAATATAGCTGCTTATTGAGAGGTTAGCGCCCTATAAAGAAAACTTGTCGATGGTTCAGCGCTTCAAATCAGAGTGGCGAGAGTTATGTGTGGTTCCATTAAAATAACGTCGTAAGCGCCATGAGGTATGGCAAAATGAGTCATTGTACCTACTTAGTGGAGATACTTGAATGCTTGTAATAACAACTACACACACACACCTTCACTTGGTCTACATTACAAATGCGCACCCTCACCCTCAGGCTAAGCGCGCACTACGACTTTTTGTCGTGCGACACGATTTTAAAATAGCGCTGTCCATACTGATTTTTTCATCATAGTGCGCGCGATGACATATAAACCCTTACGTTGCATTTATGCGACTAAATTGTCGCGCGACAAAAAGTCGTAGTGCGCGCTTAGCCTCATAGGGAAAGATTTAGATTTTGTTTTTCGTTCATTGATTGAATTAGCTATTAGCTACGACTGCTTTGTTAATTAATAAATAATTTACACACGTAGGTACATACATACATACACTTATGAAATGGGCTAGGCTAGGCAGAGTACATGAAATGCTGCGTAGGCAAAATCATGACAATTTCAAGTTTCGTTTCGTTTTGAGTTGGCAGGTATAATAGTGACAGGGTGCTAGCCTGTCGTCTCTTGCGACATCCACGGAAGAAATGGAGAGGTGTTATTCTAAACCCGAGACCACACGGAAACAGACCGAAGTTATGCTACACCGAAATTGCTACAGATTAAATTTATTACAATGTCATTAACAATAGAAAAAAAAACAATTACGTGTACTACCAATAAGAATCGACAATGCCATCGTTAGCCTAAGCAAAATCAGGCTATAGTCCAAGATTAACGTCCAGCACGCTTTACCCTTCTCTAGTTTCATTACGTCGATAAAAACGTTAAAAGACGTTTTCCGACGTTAACATGAAGGAGGGCTTCCATTATTCCGCATTTTTCTGATTCTGGCCATGATTTAATTAAGAGTCAGTTCACGGAAATGGAAAAGAATTTTCTAGATTTATTTTAAGTGAACGAGGATTTCGTAATGAAATACGTTTTCCTGTTAAATGTGCGGTAGATGAACATACCAGCGGAAACCGATCGCTGTAGGCATTATTTTTACTTGGATTTGGTTTAGATTAGATTTTTGTACTTACGAAAGTTCTGCATCATTGATGACATGTCCTTTTGTAGGTAAAACAAAGAAACATTGGTAGAAAAATTGTTGAGGGTGTTACGTAGTTGAAGTAAAGTGAAAATAAAACGGATACACCTACATTTTTTAGTCGATATTAGTTCGACATGTTTCAGACCAATTCGGGAAACATCATCAGCAGCAACGCAGGTACTTCGGCTTACTGTGTTGCCCCCGAAGATAGGTCACAGATTCGCCCGAAACATGTCGAGGTAGTCTGGATGTAAACTTCCGTATCCGTTTTGTTTCACTATGAATGAGTCTCACAGCAGTTTTACATAAAAAAAAACAAACACGTTTATATATAAAGCTTGTTTATTTAACGTCATGTTTTGCAAAATAGACAAATATACATTTTAAATCGTCATTTACTTAAAATTCCGCATCAACATTTAACAATAATACATTACATAGGTACACGCACCGTACTCGCTAATTTTCCAAATTATACGTCATTATGGTTCAGACAGCTGTAGGTACCGAGAGTTCGAGTTACACCATTAGTCTACACGGGATAGAAAATAATCGTAATTAAACTCTCTACTTACGTGTTTAGGGTAATGACGCCGAAACGGAATGTTACACGAATACAAGTTTACGAATCTAATTATTGTCGTGGGGCCCTCGCTTTGGATCATCCCGGGTCTCTGGTATGAAACAAACTCGTGACCGGCGTGTGCTGTCGACAGTGATTTGTTTTGTAATTTGTAATCGTCCCGTAAACAAAATCCGTTCTATCTTATCTCACACTAAAGTGGATTTTAATTTCGTATTACGTATTCTTGTTCCGTCATTTATTACAGTCTTATCTAAAATACAAAGAATATTATAATTTTACAAATTGAAATTTTACGTCTAAAGAAAGTAGAGGAATTTGCTGAAGTCTGTTCAATACAAAAATAAGGCAATTACACTATAACATTAAAACTATAATAAAATTATTGAAATAAATAAACAACTTATTGAGTTTATAACATTTATAACTACACAATAACTATTATGACTAGCCCTCGTAAAGGAAACGAAATGCACCATGATTGTAACTATTTTCTATTATTATGGCACTAAATATTTTCCATGAAATTAAAATGTCTGCCGAAGCGGTTAACATGAGCTCTCCAACTACCAATAAATCAAACTTACTTATAACCATTAACTTCTTGGTCATGCCTATCATTACGTACGATACAAAAATATCCAATTCTCTTACACTAAGTATTAACAACCATAGCTACAACAAGCTGTTAGAAATAAAAGGTAACTTTAAATGGACACATCTGTTTTTGTACAGTTCTAATTACAATTTCAT
Organism: Adoxophyes honmai; assembly: GCA_005406045.1. Classification (NCBI taxonomy): domain Eukaryota; kingdom Metazoa; phylum Arthropoda; class Insecta; order Lepidoptera; family Tortricidae; genus Adoxophyes; species Adoxophyes honmai. Next base: position 19,983 of record BHDV01033509.1, on the reverse strand, counting down.
ATAATTTGTTCACAATGGGGCAGTGGAAATGTAACAGGGCACACAGAGAAGCAACAAAACTTTACAATGTTTAGGCGCTATCACAGAAATGAAATCATCGAAGAAGTCCATGCACACGTCACTCTTCACACTTGATGGAAACACTGATTGGCTTGCACTGATTTGAAATCTGACGGTGTCGACACGGCAGCCCGACTGACATCCATAAATATGACACTCACGGAATGGTTTTTGAGGAACAAGTAATTTCTACATGTTTAAAAACAACACGCTTGCATGCCCAGAGAATAGGAAAGGTTACATAGCAATGAATTTATTCCAAATGTAACTTCTTTTTTACAGTCACCAAAGAAAGAAACATAAAATCATCAGCAATCATTGTTATTGTCAGTCACTGTCTTGTTTATCTAAAGTGCCGTTGCTATCGGTAATAGATCCATAATCATGTCATAGTTATAATATTTCGTCATAATCAGATTTCAAATCATTCAGGCGAACGCAAATAATACTGTTACTATTATCAGTCTCGATCGTCACCAGTCGATATAACGAAGGTAACCACAGCTGAGGAACAAAAGTAAGGATCATCATAAAATCCTTATCATCTTCAAAATACGAGTCATTTTGTGTTAGTTCAGAGACCTATCTTTCGTTCTTCAACGTTTAGGCGATTTACCGTTCGTAACCCATCGATATAAAGTAGGTAACTGGTCGATATGTCATCGCAAGATAGCGTTATCCGATTCTCGTGAAATCGCGCGAGCTCCATTTTTAGGTTGAGCTAAGGTAAGTCACCACTATAGTTACTTCCCAACCTGTCATCGAAAGATCAAGTCGCATCCTAGTGAATGCTGTGGTTCAAGCAGACATCAAAAAAGTGACTTGTGCGTTTGTAGTTCCTACATCTGAAGAATTTCTGATGTTCAATGATTGCACAATCCCAATCCTTCGGAGTTCAGCTCACCTTTTCGGTCAGCTCCTCGCAATTTCGTAAAGACACTGAATACGCAATCTCTTGCGAGAAATCAGATGTCCTGTAGAGGTTCCATATTGTGGTGTGACCGCACTCTACACGTAGTCCCGGCGGCCTGAGCCCAAACTGTTCCGTTCACTAACAACTGACACTTCTGAGCCGTCTCTTTTCCGTCTGCAGAACTGGCACAGTTTTGAAAACTGAAAAAAAAAGTTTGAGTTTTAAGAACTGCCATTGAAAAAGCTGTAGGGATAGGAGTGCAAAACATGTGTCTTAAACTTGAACCGAACTTGTGTTATTTGTCTTGTAGACCAGACAGATTAGTAACTCAGCAAAAAAACATTTATTCATACAAAAAAAAATGATAAAATATAAAGCAGCAAAGTTTTGGCAGATGAGTACAACCTTGTATCTTTGAGCATGTCATATTTATGTAATTGGCTTGGACAATATCTTTTCATTGTGAATTGTTACGACAAACAACCACATAATAAGTGCTATTTTCTTAATCTAATGTAATCAATAAACTATTACGTTGTTATTTAAAAACACAGGTGTAGTAGCATAAACCGATTAGTACCTAATACTCGTAGAAAACCAAAACGATGCAAGTTCCGTTACTATAATTATCTGACACACTAAGAACGCAGCTGAGAAACCTTCACCATCATTTTGGAATTAATTAATCTTTATTACTGAAGAATTGAAGTTTTATCAACTGACCTTGACTATAGAGCGTACTGGCTGCTGCAGCACAAATATACCGAAGATCACGACGCCCTGGAGAGCGTTGATGAGGTCGAACACGGACCACACGGACACCGTGGCCGAGCCCGCGCCCGCGGCCCAGGACACCACCTCCAGCACCCAGGACAAGCCCATGATGAATGAGAGAAGGCAGCACGTTCGGAAACTAAAACAAACGGATCATTTTGAAGGCTCACAACTTGGATACGTGTATACCATCATGCCTCTTTCCCACGCAGGCAGAGACCACTTTGTCCAGAATTCTTTGAGACAACTTTGATAATAGCAAAAGAACAAGGCATGGTGATTGTGGGGAACTTTGAAAACATCCACTATGGAGGGAAAGGTGTCTTAGGCTGATATTTTAGAGGAGAGGTTATGCTACAGAGGTTGAATAGGAAGTAACTTAAGATAGACGCATAATAAAATGTAAAAACAAGGTTATACGACATGAAATTTGAGGTAAAAATATTTCAGTGAACAAGATTACAGCGATTACCTAGTATAAAATTACTGGAAATCTTGTCTAGATTCTACAAGGCTCCCAATTATTTGAAGAAAACTAAGACAACCTGCGCTGAACCGTAGTTTATTCGCTACAAAAGTATTTCTCCGCTTCAAAATACAGGGTATCGGGAGCCTAATGAAGGGTGATGTCAGAAGTAAACGAGTCTCATTACGCACGAAAGTACCTAGATAAAACGTTTCGAAGCTGAAATGGTCTGAGTACTTAACTATTTACTTAAAATAGTTAAACAAATTAAGTGGAGTTACCGAACTGGAATCTTCGTTCATTGACAAAAGATCTGGGACATTATTTATTGACTTGACGCTTTAATAATGTATGACAATGTGTGCACAGGGACAACTTTACACCTATCACTAGTATCTGAGTGTAGATGGCAGTTTGAGCCCGAATAGCAAAGCTCTACATCGGATATGGATGGTATAATTCGGGTAGATCACACAAATACCCAAGATTTAAAAGCAAACATTCTTGTTATCAACATACCAAACTAATAACAATAATAATATCGTCTCAACTAATGGTCTCATAACAAAGATTCTCAACCAACATCGTAGATGACTCTCGCTAGATGGTTGACTCGAGGATCTGATCCAAAATACCGTACTCCTTGAACTTGATACAGCGCGCATCGTCTGACGGTTCTTCAATCTGCAGCCCTAACCATCGGTAGCTTGGGTACTGCCCCACGAACGATGGCACCCTAAGTTAGGTTTTTATAACAACTGTATATTTTGTAATTTACCTATTATACATTTCCTAAGATATAAATAAACATACTTCAATAATAATGTCACTGTTGAATAAGTGTCGGAGCGACATATAGTCCTCTTTTTAACCGACTTCAAAAAGGAGGAGGTTCTCAATTCGACCTAATTTTTTTTTTTTTTTTTTTTTTTTTTTTTTTTTTTTTTTTTTTGTGTGTATGTTACTCGATAACTCGAAAACCCGTGGACCGATTTTCAAAATTTTTTTTTTAATCGAAAGGGTATAACTCGAAATTGGTCCCATTTGCACGACACCAGGATCTGATGGTGGAATCTTGGAGAAATCGAGGGAACTCTTCAAATTTTATATGGAGATGTACGGCGTTTTCGGTAATTTGTTGATGAAGTCAAGATTTTACATTCAGTAAACAGAATACTTTCAAAATATTGCTAACTAGTTGTGCCCGCGACTCCGTCCGCGTGGAATAGTGACAAATTTCCCCCGTTTTTCCTACATTTTCCACTGTTTCTTCGGTCCTTTTGGTCGCAGCGTGATGTTATATAGCTTAAAGCCTTCCTTGATAAATGGTCTATCCAACACAAAAAATATTTTTCAATTCGCACCAGTAGTTTCTGAGATTAGCGCGTTCAAACAAACAAACAAACTCTTCAGCTTTATTATATTAGTATAGAATTGAAGTCGGTTTTTTTTTGTTTAAAATTATTCTAGTAATAAGGATAAGGATACCCAGTTGGTCTACTCTCATACTCACATCTTTCTATATTTTTTTAATCTCTGCGCGAAGTTGGCCGGCTCGTGCGCGGGCGAGCGCTCGCGCGTGGCCAGCGGCTGCCCGAGCACCGTGCCCAGGCGCACCCAGTCGTCCGTCGTGCTGAAGTCGGAGTGCGCCATGTCCAGAGCTACGAAAGAGAGGATCTGTTAGGGTGATGCATAAATTTCGCGTCTCTTCTGTGGACGAGACAAAAGACAAGGGTAAAAACTGAAAAGTATTTATTTTAATATTAAATTTTACTAGTGCATAATTATACAGCGGATTTCGCACAAGACGCAGGGTCTGTATCGCAGAAACTTAACTTAAATTTAAAACTTTATCCTTAACTTTTAACTGCGAACAATCATTTGTGGACGACGTGATTACGAGTACCTATATGATATAACGTTATGACGTAATCCGGCGACTAAACGTATATAGATATCCTCGATAATCGTATCAGTAAATAAATAAAACAAAATAAGAGAAAACAACTACTTATTTTTTCTACTACTTAGTCTCAGATATTAAATTCCTATTAAAATTTGTTTCAACTTAGTACGTAGTAGTAATAGTTACTTAGCCATTTCGCAAAAGATAAGGCTTGATTCACACTAGCCCGCGGCTTATCACTTGAACATTCTGTAATACTCTACATACACATTATCTTGAGATTAATACTATCGTTCATATTTACGTTTATTTATCTTTACACAACTAACACATTAGTAGAATCTCATTTCAAACACCTTTGTTTAACGTTAGTCATTCAAAGGAATAAAATTACGTGCGGAACTATTTCGTTTCATAACTTACGTCATAATTAAATAGATAAGCGTTCTTAATAGCGCAATAAAAAATTGTGCATGACTAATTTTACATCATAAAAATGCCCGAATAATCATTTACGTGAAGTAACTGCAAATCATTGTTATACGTTATAACCGAAAATAGTCATTCATAAAATATTTAGCATTCTCCGACCTCTTAAAAAATATTGAACGTCATTTTGCCGTTCAAGCGTTGATATAGTTTTGATTAGCAGTGTAGGTAACTGCTAGTACGGTTAGTCACGATGACATTTTCTTATGAAATTATTCAAAGTAGAGGCACAGACGTATTGAGTAGGTACTTGACTGTACAAGTATTTTACTTACATTAACATTACGTTTGAATATGTTCATAGTACTAGCTTAATAGAAAGAAGTATAAGGTAAACGGCTCAAACCTCGATACTAAGTACCCGTCGCCTTACATTGAGTTGTTATTAGTAAGTTAAAAATAGCAAGGTTTGATATTGTAAAAAAAATCTGGTCAGCAAAAACACTTAGCGTTATACTCGCGCAAATGTCTTGTATAACATTTATCCTAATCAGAAAATAATTAAAGAAATAATTAAACAAATGTAACTTACAACAAGAAAGTTCTAAAAGGCACATTTTCTGTTACCGAGTCAGAAGTTTACCTTATTTTTACACAATATTCGTAATCAAAATGACTCACGAGTGACGTCTTTCAGCTTGTCGTAGTGCTTGGCGAAGGCTCGCGACGTGAGTACGAAGATGACGAGGTTACTGAGTAGGACTGCCGCCACCGGCCCGTAGAAATAAGGCAGGGCTGCCTGGTCCGCTGCGAACAAAATTGAATAAGTAAGGGAGTGAGTGAGTGAGTGAGTGAGTGAGTGAGTAAGTGAGTGAGTGAGTGAGTGGCTAGGTGAGTGAGTGAGTAAGTGAGTGAGATAATGGGTGGGTGGATGAGTGAGTGATTGGGCAAACGACCGAGTGAGAGATGCCAGTTAGTGATTGAGCGTTGTAATTTACGGAAGAAGGATTGTAGTAAATTACAAGCAACGAAATGTTTTTGTGAGATTTAGAGAGTAGTTATATATATTAAGGGCTTAAAATATCAATGGTAACGTAAATACTTCGTCTTGTCGTAATTAAAAAAATAGGACAGTCGACCCACCATTTTACTCCACGATAATTACCAACTAAAGTGGTCAATTAAAAGCTTCCTACTTATCAAAATATTTCCTGTAAAAGCTAAGAAAATGGCCATTGAAAATAATAATAGGTAATTAAATAAATAATTAATAGGTCAAATAAATAAAAACAACTATTAATTTGATTGTTTACTGTTTTACATCGACACGGCAATTTAATACAAATGTACTATCAAATCTATTGATCCCTGATCCACCATAGAACCTAACACGACAGAGGAAATCTTTACAACGTTTTACGGTGGGTCAGAAATCATCAACGCGAAAAATTGTATGGAAATTGAGACAGCGCCGCCAAGCGGCACGTTCGCACAATTGCCGCGGTCCAAACAGTTTTCATACAATTCTTCGCGTCAATACGCAAAAAAAATCGACGCGTTTCTTGACCAACTTCCATACAGTCACGCTTAGATTTTTTTTTTTTAATATCACTGGACAATTTTTACACCAATCACCTAGTCCCAAAGTAGGCAATTTAATGCCTGTGTTATGGGTACTAGACAACGGATAAACTTACTTATATATAGATAAACATCCAAGACTCGAAAGCAAACATTCGTATTCATCATACAAACATCTGCCCCGACCGGGGATCGAACCCGGGACCTTAAGCTTCACAGTCAGGTTCTCTAACCGCTGGGCTATCCGGCCGATTAGGCTATACTTACTTTTAAACCAGCACCCCTTGACTCCGAAGTTAGGCTTAAGGTATGTACTAGGCACGGCGGGCGACAGCTCCATGCTGACGGTGACCACCAGCAGGATCACCGGGAACAGAACTGCGTATGCGCAGTACCACGCGAACCGGCGCCGCATGCTTCGTCTGCTCACTGACGAGTTCACGTATCGTCTAGAAATGGTTTGATAGCTGTATGTGTCTGTGGTATAATAAAAGGCATTATAGATAGTTCAACTTACGACGACGACAACAAGTGCCACGTCACTGCCATACAAACGAACCCACACATAGCGCTATGCGCACAATTGAGTTGAACTATCTATAAAATATAGTGTAGTTTATGAAACGAGTCTACAAAGACGAAAGCTTTACCTATTTTACAAAAAAAATGTTAATTATCATTGAGTTTTTTGTCGTTATTATAATACCTATCCACTACATAGATAGTTTCGGAGGTTAATTTATTTATCACTACATACATAAGCAATTTTTTAAGAAGTCTACAGAATAATATAGTAAGAGTTGTTCAAATTGTTCGTTTTCTTACCTAACGTTTAGAAAAATATCGAAGCTCATAACGTTCATCCAGAAAAAACAGGAAACAAATGAAAACTGGATAAGGTACGCTGAAACAATAGAAAACATGTGTGAACATTTCAATATCCGACAATACTATGAAACCTGTGACAAATATTCAGTATAAATAATTCATTGAAATGAAATGTAGGGACTTACCCATAGTTGTGCACACTGCGATTGGAAACGCATGGCCTGCCAACTGTGTGGCAGCTAAACAAGAGAACGCCACTGCCAAGCACGTCGAATGGCAAGCCAGTGCTTTGCCATGGGTGTCTCTTAGCTCGGTAATAACCGTGTATACACACGCCGTTGCCAACAGAAATGGCACGGATATAATTAAACCTGGAAACAAAAGAATTATTAAAGACGAAACTTGACTAGATTTCAACGGCATGGAAACAATCAATAAGTCGTAAATATTCAACTAATCGGTCAAGTAAACACAGCTACTTAAAGAAAAATTAAACTAAGACATAATAAAGAATGAGGGACCGTAATTTCTATTCAAACAAGTTTCCCTTACTTACCTACTGCATAAAGTATAAGCGTCGTCGAAGTTTTAGCCACTTCCACCGACTGTGAGAAACACACCAGTGGCAGAGTTACCCCTGCGGGGTTAGACTCGTTCCAGAACGTCTCCATACAAAAATCCTTTACGCCCAATAAAGGAGGTTTGCTAAACGGCACGAACAAGGACCCGTTGACCAGCAGATAAAACTCATCTTCGCTGAATTTGTCTGGTTCTAGTTTAAATCTGGAAAGGAAACTCTAATTATAACGTGTAAATCGTCCAAACTGGTGTTTATTTGCTTCAAATGCCTCATTATCTGTTCTTATTTTAAACAAATTTGCTGAAGATTTTTGATGTCGGTTTGAATTATTTGTAGAGTTCCTATTTTTACAGAAAACTGTCCAAATAAATGAGACGGTTGAATCGCTCGAATAATTGCTCAAATATATGATTTGGTATTTTGTTACCCACTTAGAAACTTATAAATCGTCGTATCCTACGAAAAGGGGCGTAACTACAAAAAGTTGATTTTACAGGAGACGCTTTAAACTGTTTAAAAAAATCAGCGTAAAACCTAGTAATCCAAAATTCTAAAGTAAGAATACATGACACCCTGCAATTGTTATGGTTAAATATATACTTTATTATTTATGTAATTTATGTAAAATATGTCACTTAATTCTTTTTACGACGATGGTTTTAAAAATAAACTTTTTTTTTTCACGAGGAATAAAGGCGTAAGCTAGTTAATGCCTTAAAAAATGGTGTCGTAAACACGTTTTCTCCATGGAAAAGGGGCGTAAAGGTTATAACGACACCGTCCTAGGCGGCATATGCGCAAACGCTTCGCGTGTAAAAGGGCGTAATGGCGAACGCGACCGGCGATTTAGACTCCTCGCGCTTCACTTCTCCGCGAAAAAGGTCTCTAACGGCTATAGAGGCGTTATTCGATGGATGAAATAGAGCTATTGCAATTGTGGCTCATTTGAAAAACTTGAATAACTTTTCGAAATGAAATGACTTTGTTATATTTTTAAGACTAGTAGATGTGGAAAAAAATACAGAATTCGATTATCAAAGAAGAGGAAAAAGGCATTAATGGTAATTACGCCCCTATTCGTAGGATACGACGAAATATGAGTTACGTTTTGTAATATCATGTTAGTATCTACGATCCAAGCAATATCGCAAAATTATGCGTCTAGCTCATTAAATGCTATAAACACTTGCTGATTTGTCAATCTATTTCTTGCACACTTTTTTATTCCACAAAATTAAGAAGCTTCTACTGGCGCAAAGATTACTATAGAGCCAAGAAATCTTCGAAAACGGCAGTTACATGTTCACAAAGACCTGTCGTAGCTGCAGGGGTTCCCGACGATGGTTTCGAAGACATTGCTGTCGTAGCTCCAGATGTGCGTATCGTTGGCCTTGTGGAAGATGGGCTGGAAGGTCAGGCTGCTCCGGCCACAGACTGTGCGCGCTTTCCCATCTTCGATGGTGACCGTCAGATTCTGGCCACTTTCGCAGCATTTTGGCACGACCGGCAGTTGTTTCTTCACCTCCTCATCTTGCTCCTGTGGGCAAAGAAAATAAGTCTTAAATTTGGAACTTGAAATTACAATTCTTTCTAAGTGGCCAGCTCTAGTGAGGTACAGAAATTTTTAAATAACGCACTTGATCTCTGTTGAATTAGGTCATATTGAACGTGAAAAGGACAAGTCAATTAAGGATGTCATTCAAACAATGATAAATCACGCAAATCATCCGACGGGCCTACTCAGAATTCATCTCGAGTACTTGAACTTTGGCGTGTTCATAAAGAAATTGAACCAACGCAATATATTTAAATTGGTCACGTAAACAAGAAGACGTGCTTCGTCGGAACTTGATTCTACCTGGACTTTACTTATACCATGAATCTTAATGAACTCGTTGCATATGTTTTGAAAGCTCCATTACAATATTTAAGTTCTTTAAACCTATTGCTTAATTTATAAACTTCTTGAACGTAAGTAGAATCTCATAAATTTAGGTTAGTAGATACATTACCTACAGAAACAAATCTACTAGGTAAGTATTTCCGAATTCATTGGAAGCAACTCGTGCACGCTTGCAAAATTTTCAGATTACGCTCTCCCGGCAAATGTAGTATCTGCGTTCTCGAACATGTCTTCCGAGATAAGACTAATACACTGTTTTACACGGTATCGGATCAGATAGTCGATCAGTTGACGGATATGTTTGGGGGGCGGGAAACTTTGGACTCCTAATCGTATATGTGGGTGCAGTAGAGTGTGCGCTCACGATCGAGCTCGCATATATCGTGTCAGCTTTTCGATTACAGCCAACGAACGCGTGAACTTCTGAAATGCGCAAACGTGACGATTTTCTATGTAAATAAATAGGTCACTAGCTCTTGCGAAGATAAATCTGATGCTTTTTCGACGAGTCGTTTTTGAGATTTGTAGGCGCAGCAACACGTGCGTGACGACACGCGCACGGTATAGACTACCTGTCACTTTCTGACGTCTCTTGTTATAGTTCAGACTTTCAGGTACAGTCGAGTTCATTTATATGAGCAAAACTGAGGGTTCAAAAATATCTGTACACCCTTATGTCATTGACAATAAGGTGCAAAAGTTTACATATTTGGCATTTGTCTGCTCATATACATATTTATGAACTCGACTGTACCTACTTAAAACTTAAAAAAGTAAACAAACAAAGCCAACCCGACAAAGTTAAATATCACGTAAGGTATGTATTGCTACATTAAATACGACACTTTCTATTTTAGTCGCATTACAAGGTGAATGTGTAATTGTTTACCTTTTTTTAAGTACCTAAAAGTCTGAACTGTAGACTGACAATGAGCTGGACTTATATTTGTTATTTATTACACGGGTGATATAGACGACCTGTGATTTTTGCGGTCTTTATACATGGTGCTCGTGAGCATTGCGAGAGATTTCAACCACGAATTCCAGAGGCTATAAGAAGTAATAAATTTAATAAATATTTTTTTTTTTTACTATTATTAAGGCACGTTTATACGACATTAGCAATTATTATGTATGAAAATTATAAAAAAATCGTGTTTCGACCTAAGTTCATATAACAGTTATTACTTCTTATAGCCTCTGGAATTCGTGGTTGAAATCTCTCGCAATGCTCACAAGCACCATGTACCTATAAGTCTTTTAGTTTATAAGTCTATCTCGCGCGCGAATAAACTCGCGCGTTTTTGATCTTATTATCCAATTCAAACGACCGTCGAGAACTTGGCTTGGTTTATAAATATTCGTCATCTCTGTAAAATTTTGTCGGTCAACAACGTAAAAAAACAACTGGACATTGATAGTGTTTAAAAAAGCTTATGCAGAGACATGGCAGAATGACGCCAATGCTATTGCGTCATATAACTGTAAAATTGGCTTAAAAAAAGTAAGACAATAATTGTTCAAAACGTAACAGCGGGTAATAAAAAGCGGGGTCAAATTAATAACTCCTTTTAGTTTTTGCTACATTGAAAAAGTATCTATTCACGGTAATAAATGATACATGACGGTAATAGGACATCAGCTATGAAATTAATCTTTTAAAGTATATTTTTGAAATTTTCTAAAATTGTCATTTTGTTTATACCAGTCATTTATCAAATACCCGTGTACTACCCGTGTCCATTTCTTCCATGGATGTCGTAAGCGGCGATTAAGGAAAAAGATTTAGGTTTTAGGCGACGGGCTAGCGACCTGTCTCCATTATAGGTGTACGAGGTAGTATTCCATCTGTTTTCAAACCTAAAATTAAGCTAGAAACGTTAAGTAGTCATAATCATAGTTCTTTTCTATGTCACGCATCTGGAGCTATGTCTACCCTTGCGAACATAGGCGTGATTGCATGTATGTAACTATCAAATCGTCTAATTTTCTAGTCGACACGCAAATCTCCAATGCCCAATTACACGACAGTCGTTTACCGCATAAGTAGCCGTAAAAGTAGCAGCAATAAGTCGTCGTTCTGTGTAAAGGCTGTATAAAGGCTGTGTAAAGGCTGCACAAGGCACCATATCGCATCAATCGCTTGTTAGACGTGCTCGAGTGTAATGTAATGAGATAGATAAGCTTTACGCACATAGTAAAGTGTCTAGATTAGTGAAATATCGGTAATGTTATACCAAAAGTGTGTACCATAATGTTATACCCGTGTGGTGTCGAGTCTAGAATAGCACCTCTCCATTCCTTCCGTGGATGTCGTAAGAGGCGACTAAGGAAATGAGTTTAGGTATTCTTTAAACGACAGGCTAGCAACCTCTCACTATTACAACTCTTTCATCTGTTTTCAAACCTAAAATCAAGCTAGAAGTTTCCACGAAGCGTGAAATAGTCATAATCATGGTTTTGTCTATGTCACGTTTCATGAGCTCTGCCTACCCTTGGGTACATGGTACACAGGCGTGATTACATGTATGTAACTATCAAATCGTCTAATTTTCTAGTCGAAACGCAAATCTCCAATGCCCAATTACACCACAGCCGTTTACCGCATAAGTAGCCGTAAAAGTAGCAGCAATAAGTCGTTGTTCTGTGTAAAGGCTCTATAAAGGCTGTGTAAAGGCTGTTTAAAGGCTGAGTAGAGGCTGCATAAGGCGCCACGTCGCATCAATCGCTTGTTAGACGTGTTCGAGTGTAATGTAATGAGATTGATAAGCTTTACGTACATAGTAAAGCGTCTAGATTAGTGAAATATCGGTAATGCTATACCAAAAGTGTGTACCATATTGTTATACCCGTGTGGTGTCGAGTCTAGAATAGCACCTCTCCATTCCTTCCGTGGATGTCGTAAGAGGCGACTAAGGAAGTGAGTTTAGGTATTCTTTAAGCGACAGGCTAGGAACCTGTCACTATTATAACTCTTTCATCTGTTTTCAAACCTAAAATCAAGCTAGAAGTTGCTACGAAGCGTGAAATAGTCATAATCATGGTTTTGTCTATGTCACGTTTCATGAGCTCTGCCTACCCTTGGGTACATGGTACACAGGCGTGATTGCATGTATGTAACTATCAAATCGTCTAATTTTCTAGTCGAAACGCAAATCTCCAATGCCCAATTACACGACAGTCGTTTACCGCATAAGTAGCCGTAAAAGTAGCTGCAATAAGTCGTCGTTCTGTATAAAGGCTGTATAAACGCTGTGTAAAGGCTGTTTAAAGGCTGTGTAGAGGCTGCACAAGGCGCCACGTCGCATCAATCGCTTGTTAGACGTGCTCGGGTGTAATGAGCGGTTGACGCACATTTACCGCGAAACGACCGAATTTTGCGGAAAAATACGCTTCTCGTAAGTGTAATCGACCATTTGTAGGGGACTTTAGATGATCTAGATAAGCGTTATGTACACATAAAGTGTCTAGATTAGTGGAATATCGGTAATATTAAGAGAAACTTAGATTTAAATTGATATTTAAATGCGTCTTCCAATTGGCTTTGCCTACCACAAAAATATGAAAATAAATATTTATGCTACAACTACATCACCCAATGAAAATGATATTTTTGTATATTTTTACATTACATTTTTTTATAAAAAGTAAACAATTTTACCTGGTCCTTATTACATCATTAAGAATCATTGAGATCTTGCAGTTTTGTTTTAAAAAATGATCCTAAATGCGACTTATCGTTAAAACTTCGTCATCGACACCATAGTTTCGTTACCTGGTTACAAATACATAGATACTCGTAAAAGTAACAGGTAACGAACAAGCTTTGTTTGTGATTGAAATTAGAAGATAGGTCACGCACCATAAGGCATTTTAAAACGTAGAGTAAAATCAAACATGTTTATTGATTTAAGGAGAGAGTAGCGATGTACTAATTGTCTTCGTAATTAAAGGATGCTTATGGATTAATAAGAGAAATATAACCACGTAAAGGTATGTTCCGTGTGGTGTCGGGTTTAGAATAACACCTCTCTATTTCTTCCGCGGATGTCATAAGACGCGAATAAGAAAATAGGTTGAGCTATATTTTAAGTGACAGGCTAGCAACCTGTCACTATTATACCTGTCAACTTAAACCTAAAACAATATGCTAGAAGAGGCCAAAAGACGCTAAATAGTCATGTTTTTCTCTATGTCGTCTTACCCTATTAAAATTAACTTCATTTTTTTACACCTCCATTGACTTTTGCGTCACCTGTCCAGTTACCCGCACGGTGTAGAAACAAGGTACCCTTACCCTATTTCAACACCCGTTCACAAACTTCGCTCCTCGCGTTGCAAACTTTTGAACAGGAAACCCCACAAATGTACCATTTTTCCAAGAAATTTAAGAATTGCCAAACCGTTTTAATTTAACGAAGTATGTTCCCGGTTTTGGATTACTTGGGGAAAGGGGCACCAGGCCCGAGGCATTTAAATTGCTAATTTTACCTGACGGAATTGTGTAACACTACTAACTTTTACGTTGGCAAACGACTCCCCTTATTTTCTTCAGAACTGTTGCCTTTCATTTGTTTATCTTTTAAGATTTAATTAGTTTTCCATAGAATTTAATGCGGTCAAGAATGACAAAACAATAGGTAACAAGCACTGTAGATTTTAGCGCTACCAGCGGCCTTGGCGACAAGATTTCTATGGCGCTCCCCATCTAAGAGCGATAGGGTACAAAGGACTTCAAGTGACGCCCCTTTTATCCGGCGCCCTGGGCGGTCGCCCAACCGCGCCTTACCCTAAAGCCGCTACTGATAACAAGGACTAAGACAAAAAAAATTACCTTTAATTATTTCTTATAACTTTCAGACAGCATTTTACCCATTATTCACATAAAACATGCACAACAATTGTTACTTATATTTTCACAAAAACTCTTTTGTTACCTCATAACCAATTCAAACCAATAAACTCGCCTTAAGTTCACATTTCCCTTCGAAACCTGACGCAAGGCCACCTATAAAATGCATAGTCATTGCTCTAAATAATTCACACCGGACTTGCGATCATTATATTTTATTTTATATCCAATCCACGTACAAATGGAACACGGACGTAGGACATAGGAAATCCCCCGGTTAGCGACACTCAGGAGTGTGATTTACCTCAAAAGCGGATCTAAAAATATCCGGTTTCTATTCGAATAAAAGATACGGCCATTCCCCACGCTATCGGATGACGGCCTAACTTTGTATTTAAATATTTGCGATGATAACAGGTTGGAATTCTCAGAACCCGGGAAGTGGGAGTCGCAGATAAGTCAATTTGGTTTCCGATTATCGGTTTGTGATTACGGTGAGTTATGACGAAACATGATTAAGCTAAACCTTCAGGAGATAATGAACGGCTCCTTTAAAGGTCATCAAACTTCTTATTTTACACCGGTGTATCAAAAATAACGTCAACCCACCTTTCTAACTTAATGTTACGTCTAAAAATAAGGTAGGTATCCTTTTTGTACTTGCTTTACCGGAATTGGTCTGAATAATAATTAGAATGCTTTTATGTTAACACAGGGTTACTTTTAGTATTTTCAACAGTGGCAGGCAGAGGCTACTTTGTTCCACTCCCAATGCACCCATCCACATTCCCCATATAAGTTTGTTTAGTAAATCTTCTTTCATCCATCCTCTCTATATGACCAAACCAAGCCTTTACTCCGTTTCATGATACTTAATACTAGATTTTTAATAGTCAAATCTTGACACATTTTTAAGTAAACCCAAGGCCTCGCCGAAAAAGTGAAACAATTTGTATTCAGAACATTATAAGATTATAACAAACAGTAATAAGTGTTATTAGCAATAATAATTTTCAGTTTTTCATTTGTAGGATGTTTGATTTTAAGATAAAAGGTACAATCAATAGTGACAGTAGCTTGTCGGCTAAAATATACCTTAAACTATTTCTTTAGTCGCCTCCTACGATTACGACATCCATTATTCTAAACGTACTATCCTTATTGCAACCAGCACTCTTTCGCTTCCGGCTCCTGCAATATAATCAGCCCGCAATATTCGAGCTTACGCATATATCCCTCGATTCATATCAAATGAAGGCTGAAGGCATTTTGCGAACAGGTGATATGAACAACGGGCACGCTCGTCACGTGCGGGGGAATGAAGGGGAGTAAACATCATTTGGTTCTTGCTTGGCCTTGCAGAAAGAAAGAAAAAAAAAGGATACATACATCACGCCTGTATTCCCAAACGGAGTAGATAGAGCATTACAAAACATTACATCATAGAGTCCCAAAGTGGGCAATAACGCCCCCTTGTGGGCACTGCAGGCCTAAAGAGGGGCGGTAAGAGACTCAGAAAAAAATGGGAGCGTTGTGTGTTATAGTGGTTTTTCAGTAGGTAAAAAAAAGGGGGGCGCTAAAAAATAATTTATTCTCAAAGTGGGCAGTAGACAAAATAAGTTTAGGAACCTCTGCATTACACAGTCAAAAACTCTTTCTAGGTTTCTAGTTTCTAGGTCAATTGTAAGTGAATATACGAGTAGTTCACATTTCTTTCAAAATTAGTTATTGAAACTGTTTTGGTTGGTGACTTCTGAATCATGAAGAATTAGAATTCTGCGTACAACTTGGATTGGTGACTTAATTTACATCGAATTGAAATGAAGGTCATGTTTATTTGTTGTAGTTAGGAGTATAATAAATTCAATACATTAGACACCCATACTAAAATTAAATAACTAGGTAGGTACTGAAATCATGTCAAGAGACATGCCCAAATAGCTGGGCTTAGAACTTAAGTAATTGTTACTTTAAAAACAACCGAAATTCACTGTTTTGTGTTCTTTCGTTCACTATTATTTATAACTCAAATGTATTCACAAGCTTTTATGTAACTTTCCCTGTTGTGAATTTTCTCAAACTTACATATCGTGAAAATCAGAACCGTTCATCGTTCTAAGTTGACAAACTTTTAAATAGTACTTAAACCTTTCCAAGTTAGATGCCGGGAACTGTACCATTGCGAACCGGGATTGTTGAGCCACTTACCTATGTCTGTAACTTGGTCGTGTAATACTAATCCAATAGCTAACATCTAGTCAATCACATCTGTCATTGATTACACGTCTAAATTGGTCACAGTGGCAAGTGGCTCAACAATCCCTGTTCGTGACTGTACCTAAATCCAAAGTCAAAACTTTTCGCTCTGAAAAAAAACCTCATGTTCCTAACACAGAAACTGAGACTTATCTAACAAGAATAACGGAATCAAGGTATAATAACTTTAGTGGAATCCTTCCGTAACACCCTTACCGAGTCTTCGCACGCCCGTATTTCGCAGCCTTAATATTAAGAGGGCCATTTCATGTCACGACATAGATGACACTGGCAGGTAATAGAAAGTAAACATTCGGTTAGCGGCGTGGCGTGGCACATTCAAATTGTACACTATAGCGTGTATGGTGTAGGTGTATGTACGAAAATGTTGATACCTATGTGATGGAAGTTTTGAACGTCATAATAGTATTAGATATTTGATTACTTACACACATACATTAGGTAGTGCACGCGAAACGTTCGTTCGAGTGCAAACCGTATATGTAAGTCATGACTTAAACCCATTTCGTAGTATTTTTTGTATATTTTTAGGTTTTGAGTTGATAAAAGAGATATAAAAGTGACAAGGCAACTAGCGTGTTGCCTAAAACATCCCTTAACCCGATTTCCTGGGTACTCCACCCACGGCACCCACTACACCTTACGACATCCACAGAAGAAATGGAAAGGTGTTATTCTAAGCCTGACATACACTTATACTCGTACAGCTGTCTACTTAAGTAAAACGTTAATTTTGGTGACACTTTCCTTTTTTACTAATATTCACCGAAATTTTCAGATGGCCACTTTTTGCGATTGATGTCGTTTTACATTCAAAGTTTGACGATGGAAATCTTTTGTAACATCCGTTCTGCGGTGGGCCAGAAATCACTTGATTCCACTGCGCACTGTATCTAACTTACAAACAACACCGTAATACATTTTCAACTTCTCTTCAAATGAGCCACGATACGTATCAAAAAGACACAGTATCTTAGCAATAAACAACAAATCGCAATCTTAAATAGACATTTCAAAACACGATTAAAATCCGCAACACGTGAAATGTACGGCGCAAAGGATTTCCTATAGCAACCATCAGACGGCGTTATCTGCTCTCCGGCTGATATATCGCTCGACATAGCTGTACCAGACAGCCGTTCCGTACTTAACAATATTTATTTCGGCACTAGGGGCAGTATTTTTGCACAGAGAATGCTCATATTAACTGAATCCAATCTCCGGAGAATGAATGTGGTGTGTGCCTCAGGGCAATCTCTTTAAGTGGCCTCCTCCGAGACTGTGGCCTTATCGTCTTTATTAGTTATTTATTCGCACAAGGCCCGTGACGAAAGTGTCCTTCATGTAAATTGCATTGTTTACCGTGGACTCTAGTTCCTGTAGTTCAATGTACCGTGAAATTAATGGGGATTGGAATACGGCGCCACCTTAAAACACTGACCCAGATATCCTAAGTTCATTTGGATTCACATAAAAAACAAACATAAATTTATAATCATTATGCCTGTATTCCCAAACTGGACAGTCAAAACACAATGACTAAGTATATACCTATCACATGTTTTGCTTAAAAAATGAAAGATGTACCTAATTTTTGCCACACGATTTTATAATAGCGCTTGTTAGCCCTTTTTTCGCATTTTTGCGACAAAATTATCACACAGTAAAAATTGTAGTGCGTGAGCCTTCGTGTCAGATTACTGTATTCTAATGTACACCTTGATCTATTTCCTTAGTAGTCTCTCGCGACTCCCACAGAAAAAACGCAAAAGCATCATTCAAGACATCGCCCGGTGTAATCTCAAACAATATGACATCGAATAGCCAACAGTTATACTCTTATCGCTAGGAATTAAAAGGGCCCTCATAAAATGTGTACTTAATAGCGTGTCGTCTAATCTGGACACGTGGTATCGACGGAGACGGCGACGGTAGCGCGGCGGCGACAGTTCATGATAAGATACAGGTACACCCACAGACATATCGAAATAGATACCGCGAGTTCCTGCATTTGTATGAAAACCAAGCGTGCCACTTTTTCTCTACCTATTGTAACGTCACATGAGCGCTTTAGTGATGGGAATTGACAGTCCGAGTGAAACCGATTCAAAGGTGACGCCGCCTTATTCAAGTTGTCCTGTCTCTAGGCAGTTTAACCAAATCTAAGTGGTACAAAACTAAATGAAATCGCGTCAAAGGAAGCGCATTGCTCTCCCTTTTGCCTGCGTTTTGGCACGCGAAGTACATACACTTGAGTCATCTATTTCGATATAAGTCTGTGGGTACACCACACCTTACAACCGCAGCAGACGACATTAGAAACTATTTCCTCATACATTGCGTGTGCTTAAAACCAACTCCAGAACCTTAGGAGTATCGAACGGTTAATGAACAGGTCTTGCAACGTGGTAGTCATGTTCTTTCACCCACGCACCTAACGGCCACTTAATAAATCAGGGTTGTGGATAATACAAACGATTTTCATTATTATGCGTCCTCATTTGTGATGCAGGTGAAAAATACGTTGTTTATTTAAGTTGGTTTATTTAGGATCGCTGAGTTATTGGTTCGGGTGATTAACGTATGAAATAGTGGGGTCGATGACACGGCAGTGTAGTTAACAGATATGTACTTGGAGAATATGGAGATATTTTTGAACAAGTAAACTACAGTTTGTGATTATGTTAAAAATAAGCTTTACAATGTTCTCTACTCTACATAATGTAAAAAAATGTAAGTATACGCGAATAGCCGGGTCCACTCTGACCGAGCCGGCTTGCGAGGTAAAGTAAGAGATATGAGGCATACTTTTGTTCCACATTTATAAGGCTCAAAGTCGCATCAAAAATGGCTGCAAACTCGGCTAAAAGGGTATGTAGAGCACACTAAACGTAAAAGAAACAAAACTATGACCATTTAACTTAGCAGCTGTTAATACTATTTTGGGTATAAAGATTAGATAAGGGGCAATGTAACTTTTTAATAATTGTATTTGTGTTTTTGTGTTCCAAAAACTATTAACAAAACAGCGACGTTTAGTTTTAGAGACTTTTAATAAAACGTGCTAGATTCGTTGGAACTATTCTAACATGATTATTTTCGCTTCTTTCTTAATAAGATGAACGATGTTAGAGCTTTTTTTTTAGTTATACATCAACGCCCAACGTTTTCTAAGAAAACATGAAATACATAAGAGAAAGATTGCTATAAAACTTATCACTTCAACCGTGTGATGTCGGGTTTAAAGTTTCACCTCTCTATTTCTTCCGTGGATGTCGTAAAAGGCGACTAAGAAAATAGGTTAAGATATAGTTATTTTAGATGGCAGGCTAGCAACCTTAGCCTAGTACTTGACTTAATATAACAAACAGTAATACATACATACATACATATTCTCACGCCTGTATTCCCAAG
>BHDV01033465.1:85545-102450 GCA_005406045.1 Adoxophyes honmai | reverse complement strand
GTAAAGTTCAAACCAGGTCAAAAAACAGATCATCAAAATTTTATTACTAGTGCAATATCCAGAT
The DNA here is from genome assembly GCA_005406045.1 of Adoxophyes honmai. Taxonomy (NCBI): domain Eukaryota; kingdom Metazoa; phylum Arthropoda; class Insecta; order Lepidoptera; family Tortricidae; genus Adoxophyes; species Adoxophyes honmai. The sequence goes on along the minus strand of BHDV01033465.1, from coordinate 102,386 downwards.
AGTATATAAGATTCTTGCTTTCCAGTAGATATTGGTGAAGAAATGTGCGAACTGTGTGTCATTTTTTAATGTAACCACAGAATAGATAACAGTACAATTAACTAAAAAACTATGGTTCATTCAGGATAACATTAGCTACACATTTAACGGACAAAATTTGAATTATTCTCTGAAATTCGAACGTAAAACTGGAAAATACACAAATATAAATCTAGCATACTTAATTAAAAAAATAATAATTAGGATTTAAATCAGATGGAAGAGGCAGAATAGTGACAGGTTGCTAGCCAGACGCCTAAAGCATACCTAAACTAAACTTACGTATTTCTTTAGTCGCCTTTTACGACATCCACAGAAGAAATGGAGAAGTGTTATTCTATCCCGACACCACAAAGGACTGGAGGGGATTTACCTATTGTAATCTATTAAAAAACCAGCGTAAAGCGAATTTATCTGGTTAAGGACAACCTAACCCGAATGGAATTCGGCAATCAATTTATTGATACTTATTATCAATTTCGGTTGATATCTTATGCATAGTTAATTTCCCCTAATCTACAATATTATGATTACGATAAAACTAGGTACGCCGATATCTAAATTACGCAAAATGAAACTCAAGTTACGGCTTATTTTTTGATCTTCATTTACATACTTACATACACCACATTTATATTCCCAAATGGGGTAGGCAGAGCACACGAAACGCAGCGTAGACAAAACCACTATTATTTCACGTTTCGTGGCAACTCCTAGCATATTTTTAGGTTTTTAGTTGGCAGATATAACAATGAAAGGTTGCTAGCCTGTCGCCTAAAATATCCCTTAACTTATTTCCTTGATTGCCTCTTACGACATCCACGGAAGAAATGGAGAGATGTTATTCTAAACCGCACTACTGCACAATATCATCTGTAGCTTTACAAATGGCGAACAGGAAGAAACAAGAATGGTTTAACGAATAATCGTGAATCTAAGGTAAGGATTTTGTTTTTTCAAAGATTTTTCCTTATAAAGTAGTAATAAAGTATCATAATTATCTGTTACTTAATAACTACGAGGGAATCCCAATGATGGTGGCATTTGATTTGCGTCTATAGAGTTTGGAAATAAGGTTCAACTTGTAAAGATACTTTTGATACTCATTCGCATGCAAGTTGCATCAGGCGAGGCCGGCCAAGGGACTGGGCGATTCTAAAAGGCCTCGTTTGTGGGACGCTGTGATTTTATAGACAAAACTATATCTATTTAAAACCATGTCTATTTAAAACCATTTATGGCTACTTCTAGCATATTTTAAAATAGTCATTGGTTTTGTCTATGGAGCGTTTCGTGTGCTCTGCCTACCCCATTTGGGAATACAGGCGTGATGATGTATGTACCTAAGTATGTATGTCTATTTAACGCTGCCTGCGTAATGGGAATCTAACCCAAGGATCCATTTTTCGTTTTCTGTTTTTTAATTTTAGTAAAATTTTAAGTATTTTGTAGTTAAATGTTGGATTACTTTATATATAGGCACTTCGATGTATATCTATCGCGAAATAACAATGTATTTTAATGACAAGCCTTTTTTATTTCGCTAATTTATACTTACCTTATCTGTTTAAGTACTTAAAACAATGTACAAACAATCTTGACATGTCTTTTTATTGAAATGTACACTTTGTAAAATAAACAATCTTTACACTTTACTTAAAATTTCAAATATTTTTTTTGTAACTAAATTGTAAAGATTTTAAAAGTGTATAGGTACATATTTATAATACATGCGATATAATTATGTATGTAAAACATCTTTGTAATATTCTTTCGCCGTTTAATCATGTTTTATGATTATCCTGTGTCGGGTGACATTTTCACAGCTATAATTTTTGGAATAGACCTATCGCAAAGTAAAAGTAGGACTCTTAGTGACAGTGTTTTAATGTCGCACGCAGAGAGGATGTTTAATATTTAATGGTTTATGTCCATTCCTTTTAAAGCTGAGCGAATAATTTGAATATTTTGAATGCAAAATAGAGGTTGCGTAAATAACCTATTTTAACCGATCGCAGTCATAACCCTTACTTTCTAATTGCTATTATGTTTTGTAAATCTAGTTTTAACTAAGAAAGGGAACATAATTAAAATAAATGTAAAAACAAGTGTAAAAAAAATAGTGAAGTACTAAGGCGGACTTATCCCTTAAGGAATCTCTTACGGCCAACCTTCGAGAAACAGAGACGAATCGTATAATTACTAATTATTGATACTGATACTTACCGACAAAAAGACAGGCTACAATAAACATAGTGATAGTTACCAACTTTCATTAAACATTCACAAAATGCTTATGAAAAAAATAGTAGTAAGTACTACCACTTACTATTAGGTAATAGTTAACAATTTAAAAATTAAATAAATTATGCAATTATAAATAGATGAACTTACCGTTCATGGTGTCTAGTTACTAGTACGATTTTTTTTAACGAAGATGGTCAACTAACAAAATATAAAAAAATACCTAAGGATAGTAATAAAAATGTATAGTGTGCGTCCGCAGTCACTTTTCAAGTTGTAGTGTTTACGTTAACTGTTTTTCTTATCATTAATGTTTTTGTAGAATATTTTTTTTTTACTTTACTTTGCTCATTTGTCATCTTCTGCAATGCATCCACCTCTACACCAAAAGAATCACACACACATTTCACACAAAACTATTCACCACTACGAAAAAAAAAAAAAGACACGATAATGACGAAAAAAAAAATTAGCACACTTTTTGATAAAGGACATTACCTAGGTACTTACTTCCTTAATCCATTTAAAAGTTTTATCACTCGTAAAATAACACTGGCCGTTTATCCATAAACTTTTACGGCTGACAGACTCAACTACTTAAGCCAAACGTGAATTAAAAAAAAAATAAACGCGCGAACGACCGCACTTGTCAATGTTTGACGGAAAACTAAAACAACCTCTACAGCTCTATAATATTTATATAATATATCTTTAACATTTCAATGGACAGCTGGTGTTGATCAAATAGATTTTGTATCAGTTTCAACTTAATAGTATAATAACATATTGCTTTGTTTTTAGGTATTAATACCTTGAAAATACGTTACGAGAAAGACACGTTAAATGTATGAAGATAGATTTATATTTATACAATCGCTTCTCCGATCGAAGTCATTGTGTTCAATAATTTCAGCAATGCAGCATTTCTGTCTATAACTTTTTGCTGTTGGAATTGAGACCCAGGCCCAGGTCCATGGGGTCCCGGCGCCGTATTAAAATCAAAAGACACAGCCGTTTACGCCCTAAATTTCTGCAAATATATGACACGCAAATCAAAACCTTCAGGGTAATTCCCGTGAAACTTGAGGTTTGATACAAAGTAACGTCGTACAGATAAAGGAAAACTTGCGAAATCCATACATTTCTCTCTTATCTTTGTTTAAACCTAACAATGTGCTAAATGTGGCTATGAAACATGAAATAGTCGTAGTTTTGATTATGTGTCGTTTCATGTGCTCTGGCTACCGCAATAGGGAATACAAGCGTGATGTACCTATGTATGTATTTACTTCCACAAGGACCGTTAGTAGCGCTGCGAAAATGTCTATTCAAATCATTTAATACGATTATTAAACTCATTGTAAATGGTACCTACTGCTTGTTGTTGTTCTTTTAATTCTTTCTGTTACGCAAAAGGCAAAGGTCAAACGCCATCTAGCCAGTGCTACCTACTGTTCACGAAGACAAGTACTTTTTCGAATTCGAAGAAAAAGTTAAAGGGTCGGATTTCAAAGAACCAACAATTTCGGAGTTTTGCGCCAAAAAACAGGATCGGCAGGTGCACTTAATTAGCAATTGAACGCAACTTTTGCAGTCAATGGATTTTAAAATCGTATTGAGTTTGCTTTAACTTCAAACTGCGTGCGAGAGTTGGGTTTCGGTAAGTCTCATGAACTTAAGGCTAAGCGATACGTTGTAACGTATTTTTTTAATTTATTGTGTACTGGCCATGGGTGGATAGCCTTTCAGCCACGTTTTGATTTAGTGTTGCCTGCCACTCCTTCTGTTATTAAGTCGTTTATCGCCTTTCTTTACTACGAATTTATTTTCCCGTTGTTAATGTCGATTTGGAGCGTTTCAGATCTGACTGGCGAGATCTGTCAAAAAACAGAGACGAATGGAAAGATAGAGGGGAGGCTTTTGCCCAGCAGTGGGACACACTATAAGCTAAAAAAAAATGTTGACAAATACTTCAGCAGTTTCTAAATATTTGGGTGGAGCGTTAAGCGAGGTCTTTGGCCGCCGCCAAGTTAAATGAAAAATAATAATGCTAGGTATACAATACATACATAAAGCAACATACTTGCGTCTCACGGTTGGACACAGGCATCCTCTCAATATGGAAGGATTTGAGCTGTAGTTATTCTAGGTACTGAGCAAATCTACTTAATTTAGTACGTAGGTAACCAACGAAACATATTTTAGAAGACCAAAACGCAGCAAAGTAAAGACTAAATATAATCATTTGAGATCAGTATAATTATACAATAGGTACATACCTAACCTGTAAATGTAATGGTTAGTGTATTGTGAGCGATGGGCTAGCAACCTGTCACTGCAATATCACGTTTAACCATCTAGTTACCCTGAAATTGCTAAACGTGGCACTGGATTTTTGAATTTATGTGCTATTGCCTACCCCTCTTGGGAATACAGGCGTGAGAATATGTATGTATGTATGTAAATATGTAATAATATAAAATATCAGATGACTAATTAGAAGCACATTTTTCATGAGAGTTGACAGCCGACATTCACTCATGATTCATGATTAGGTACTTAGTCTCAGACGAATAATTGTTTTGTTGACATAATATTCGTGAAGAATGTAAATTACATACATACATACATACATATCCTCACCCCTATAATCCCAAGAGGGGTAGGCAGAGCACATGAATTCAAAAATCCAGTGCCACGTTTAGCAAATTCAGGGTAAACAGATGGTTAAACGTGATATTGCAGTGACCACAACAGTGACAGGTTGCTAGCCCATCGCCCACAATACACTAACCCTTTCCCAGAGTCGACTCTTACGACACCCACGGGAAGAAAGGGGGAAGTGCTATTCTAACCCGGCACCACACGGGGCAAATTTAAATTAAAGATGGTTTAATCGACCCTATTTTATTTCATCTTACTGTAGAATAATAACTACTTACATTATACTTACTCCGTTTTCGGTGAAATAAACGGATCTACTCGCGTTATTTATATCGAGAATAGCTCGACATGTTTCGGGTCAATCCATGACCCATCATCTGGAGCTATGCGCCATGGCAGCGGATAGACGCGCACTGCGCCATGAGCCAGTGCATGGGGACCGCTAGCACCGCCATAGTTACTAGTTGCAGCACTAAATAGAAACTGTATAGCTATGTCCACACCAGTGCGCTTTCACATTCACCTTGCGTCTTTCTCTGACGCAAGCCCATGCAACCACAGCGCTTGTGCTGAAACTGGATCCGTCCTCAATGAAGACGCGCTGGTGGCATGCGCTGTTGTGTGTGGTTGCACGGGCATGCGTCTGAGGAAGACGCAAGGTGAACGTGAAAGCGCACTGGTGTGGACATAGCTAATCACCATTTGCGATGACGCCTTGGATTTACCTAAGTATACATGTGAGAAGATTTAACAGTAAAAAATCCATGAAATGTGGAGAATAGTTGAAATGATCGTTCGGTTGAAGAAATAAACGCTAAAATATTACATTTAATTCCCACCATCGTTAAGAATCGCAAAAGAATAATGAAGATTTATTCTTTAACATTGAACAAAGGCGAAGGCCCGTTGACGTACTATTCATTGCATTCAACAATATATTATGTTGTTCAAGTACACGTTGTTACAAAAGACGTTTCTACATCATGTTATCTTGACAATAGCCTGCTGTTTAATTTGTCACACATAAGTATATACCTACTTTCTTTGACTTTGTCGCGTAAAATTGACTGCCATCCTATATAACAGAACCGTGTCTGACTAACAAACAACATTCATACTCAAGCCTGTATTCCCAAGAGGGGTAGGCAGAGCACGTAAATTCGAAAATCCAGTGCCACGTTTAGCAATTTCAGGGTAACCAGATGGTCAAACGTGATAATTGCAGTGACAGGTTGCTAGCCCATCGCCCACAATACACTAACCCTTTCCCAGAGTCGACTCTTACGACACCCACGGGAAGAAAGGGGGAGGTGCTATTCTAACCCGGCACCACACGGGGCCGCCAACACGTAGCCATTTTTTATGCATACCTATTTATGCATACCATCAGGCCTCTTTTCCACGAACGGTTTTTAGCCGTAAAAAACTACGGTTAATTAACCGTATGTAGACGCGGACACGGCAGAACTACGGCCCGGCGCCGTCAACAAGCGTCCATAGTGCTCCATACAACACTGACGACCGTGTCTACAGTGTCTACATACGGTTAATTAACCGTAGTTTTTACGGCTAAAAACCGTCCGTGGAAAAGAGACCTCACGGCTGTGTTCTCAAATCCTCATATGAATTAACCTCCTCATTTTGAAGTCGGTTAAAATCTTAAATATTAAAAACTACGAAAAGCGACGCGCGAGAAATACAGGGGGTGAGCGCGGGCGGGATCGGCCCAACATCCGATATTATGTGAATTGTGAACAGGGCGCCGACACGATTTTTTATCGGCGTGTGGGATGACAATACGCCCGACATTTTATGTCGGATCCGTCACAAAAAAGTGTTGTCGATCTTGTATTAACAGCTTCATATAAGATGTACGCGAAATGCGTATGTACATGCTACGACACCCGACAAAAAATCGATCCGACGTCATCCGACATTAGTGGAAACGAGCTCTAACAGATTATCACCGATTCGTATGTACTAAGAATCGGCTTCAAAAATAAGAAGCTAGTTGCTTCAGTTGTCGTCAGCAATTAATTGTAATTATAAAACCAACTAGGTAACAATAAAAAAAGCACAACGTTAACTTCTGTGTATTAGACACAGCGACATCTAGCGGGAAGTGATGGACTTATTGGCTTATTAAAGTAGTGGGTAGCGAGAGATATTTAATTTAAATGTGGGTAGTTCACTGGGAATAAAAAAAGTGCCTTCATCTCTGCAAAGAACTTTTAATAAACTTCCTTTGGAGCTTAAAATGTTGGACAGTAGTAAATTTAAAATAAATTTGCGTAATTGGCTTATCGATAAAGTATTCTACAATTTGAAAGAATTCTGGGAATACAAAGAGACTATGTAAAAGTGTGATAAATCACACATAATTTTAGTAATTTTTGAAAATTTGAATAAGTATAATTTATTAATTAATTAATATTGTATGCCTGTTCAGGCCACTGTTGATACAAAATTGTTCATCCTTATGTACATTCCTTACCTACACAGTTTTACAATAAATGTTCTGATTCTGATTCTGATTCTGAATAAATAAAAATACAAAAAATCACGTCTGTCTATGTTCCCAAATGATAGCCGGAGTACACAAAACGTGACAAAACAAAGCCATGATTATGACTGTGTCTCGTTTCACAGTCACTTCTAGCATATTTTGGTTCAGAACTTTGGGCCAAATAGCTATATTTGGGAATTCAAACGTGATAAGTTACTAAAAAAGTGAAGAATACTAGCGTACTTATCTAATAATACAAATTTCATTAAGCCAGACTTATTTAAGACTGAAAAAGTAACTTGGGCTCTAGTTTTGCTACAAAACTACATACCTACACTGCGATACGAAAACGACACGAAATGATACAACACAAAACAGTGACTACTTCACCTTTCGTAGCCACTTCTAGCATATCTTTTTCCAGTATTGGAACGGTCAGCAGAATGCATATGTATTTCACCTTCTTCGACAAATAAATGATTTGATCTGATTTCATTGGAACGCACCTACAGTATCTAACCTGCGAAATAGTCCTCCCTAAGGCTAGGGATACACATGACCGTAAAGGTGATATCAGACGGTTCATTCGGATGAACGTTCATCCGAGTGATTGCTTCATTTATCTTTCATTCCATGTTCAGATTGTTTAGCTAGAAATGAACATTCACTAATCTTTTCCGACAGTATGGCGTCGAATGAAGTCGTGTCTTGGGATAAGTTTAGTTTGGCGAATCCGAGTGAACGGTTCATTCGGTATTCAGACTAATCATTTGTTGTTCATCGGAGTGCGAATGAAAGATGCCGAGTGAAGCGATCCAACATTGCTGGATCGATTCACTAGTGAATTCATTCGACAGTTTTGTTTCATTCCGTGTTCAGACGTGTCATTTCGAGTGAATAGTACCGAATGAAAGGCGAAAATTAAAGAAAAATGAACCGTCTGATATCACCTTTAACTGGCACATTTTTGTGCAAGTAGCTTGCACACGTATGTCAAAGTATGTAGAGTGACACACGCGTGCAAGCTACTTGTACAAAAATGTGCCCGTTACGGGCATGTGTATCCCTAGCCTTACAGATTAATACCGATTCTTTTGTGTGTGCTACTAAGAATCCGGCTTCAAAAATTCTCGGAAGATACAAAATGGTGGCTGGTTCTAAGTTTAAAAGCACCAAACTATAAAAAAAATAGCACAACGTTACTCTCTGTGCATTAGAAACAGCGACACCTAGCGGGAAGTAGTCGACTTAATAGTTTATTAAAGAAGCGGATAGTGGGAGAAATTTTATTGAAATGTGGGTAGTTACCAAATATACAATCACGTCTGTATTCAGTGGCGTAGCTAGGGGGGGCGGCGGGGGCAGTCATACACGAAATAAAATATAACTAAAATGTATCTTCCCCGTGTGGTGCCGGGTTAGAATAGTACCTCCCCCTTTCTTCCCGTGGGTGTCGTAAGAGTCGACTCTGGGAAAGGGTTAGTGTATTTAATTGTGGGCGATGGGCTAGCAACCTGTCACTGCAATATCTCATTTAACCATCTAGTACTCGTAACCCTGAAATTGCTAAACGTGGCACTGGATTTTTCAATTCACGTGCTCTGCCTACCCCTCATGGGAATACAGGGGTGAGAATATGTGTATGTGTGTTAAAGACATCCCGGTAGAAATGGAGAGGTGTTATATTAAACCTTTACCTATTCGAAAACATAATTAGAGTGTGACTGTCTCTTAAGAGGAAATATGCCGGTCGAAGGAATTGAAAAATAGGTATTTGCTAAATCTATTGCTGTCGCGCCGTGACCTGCCCAGACGACGTCGAGTGCGTTAAGAACAACTACAACTTGGACCGAAAATACCTATGAAAATTATTCAAAAACAACGTTTCGTAGTCCCCTGATTTCTTCTCCAAAACTTAACCGATTAAATATGTTTTTTCATTAAATGTTTAAAAAATGTCATAACTGTGTTTCTATGTTCTTATATTTTGATATAATTGTGTTAAAATTGGTTTCTAGAGGTATGAACACAACGGAAAATACTTACCAATTTTTCATGTTTTTGAAGGTTATCTCTTTTAATAATTCAATAAAGAAAAAAAGGAAAACATAGGAACATGCTAATATATCATTAGATTGTTGATGTAAAAAATCATTGTTCTACGGGAAATATCCAGCGAGGAATCAGGGGACTACGTTTCCATACAAAATATGACCGCTCCATTTCCTCTTAAAACACGCCTAAATCTATTTCCGAAGTCACCTCTTCCAACTTCCACGGGTAGAATAGGAATACATAGGAATTAAGTAAGTTTTTAAAGACTAAAACATACATACATACATATTCTCACGCCCATATTCCCATGAGGGGTAGGCAGAGCACATGAATTCAAAAATCCAGTGCCACGTTTAGCAAATTCAGGGTAACCAGATAGTTAAACGTGATATTGCAGTGACAGGTTGCTAGCCTATCGCCCACAATACACTAACCCTGTCCCAGAGTCGACTCTTACGACACCCACGGGAAGAAAGGGGGAGGTGCTATTCTAAATTTCTAACCCGGCGCCACACGGGTAAGACTAAAAGCTTATGCGAAATAGACTACGAGTATACAGTGTGACCGGAAATTAACCATTTTAAAATTAAATATTTTAACCAGTGCATGGTTGGGTATACGCGTCTAATAGATAGCAAAACGTGGCACTGGATTTTTGAATTCATGTGCTCTGCCTACCCCTCATGGGAATACAGGCGTGCGAATATGTATGTATGTAATAGATAGTCCGTCAGATAGGTTATAATAGGGTTTTTGAACATTTTTGAAATATATTTTTAATAAATTCTTCATTATGTAATAAACACGATATATTAGTATTTCCGGATTCTTGTCTGTATTAACAAAGAAAATAAATATTAAAGTTCAAATTCTCAAACTCACGCCAAAAACGGTGTTTGACGTCAAATGCAAGTAAACAAAGGCACCACACAAAGAAGCTGTCAAAATTGTCATGTCAAATTATCAATGTCCACTATGGCCACAGATACCTTTCATTGTATGTGACGTCATCAATCAATCGCAAGCGTTTCAGTCACAGATACATTATTAACGAATATTAGAAATTAATAGAACAAAATACTCTAAAAATGCATAATATTTTGAACAAAAGAAAGTGAAATATGTTTAATTTTCCTATAATCTGTTAGGATGGCCACAAATTATAGTTTATTTTTACTGTTGTCAAAGACCCTATTGTATTCCTAAAACTATGCTAGAACTGGCTTCGAGGCGTGTTGCAGTCATAATCTCATAATAATGGTTTTGTCTATGTCACGTTTCGTGAGCTCTGTCTGTCCCATTTGGGAATACAAGATGTATGTTTAGCGAGCTACCCACATTTCAAGAAAATTTCTCCCGCTACCCGTTTTTTCATTAAACTATTAAGTCCACCACTACCCGCTAGGTGTCGCTGTGTTTAACGCACAGATGCTAACGTTGTGCTATTTTTTAATGGTTTGGTGGTTTTAGACTTAGAACTAAACTAAACGAAACTTAGATACCACAACACAAACCAACTTTTTGGTTCTAACTTTATTTTTGAAGCCGTATTCTTTGTAGCGTTCACAACAGAATCGGTATTAATCCGTTTGACATGGTCCATTTACATTTACATACCTAGTCAAAACTTTGACCATTTCACGTTTCGCGGCTACTTTTAGCATATTTTTTTAGGTTTCGAGTTGACAGGTGTGGTGTAGGGGTATAAAATAGCACCTCTCCATTTCTTCCGTGGATGTCGTAAGAGGCGACTAAGGAAATAAGTTTTGGGTCTTTTTTAGGCGACAGGCTAGCAACCTGTCACTATTATACTACCTCTTACATCTGTGTTCAAACCTAAAATGATGCTAAAAGTGGCTGTGAAGCGTGAAATAGTGATAATCATGGTTATGTCTGTTTCAGGTTTCATGTGCTCTGCCTACCCCATTTGGGAACATAGGCGTGACTATACAGTCATAATGTATGTATGTAGGTATGATAGTGACAGGTTGCTAGCCCGTCGCCTAAAATGTACCTTTTCATATTTCCTTAGTTGTCTCTTAAGACATCCACGGAAGAAATGGAGAGGTGTTATACTAAACCGAACACCACCACCACACGTGTGACTGTCTCTTAGATAGAATACGCCTAAATGTACTTCCGAAGTCGCCTGTTACGACTTCGCCAGATAGAAAAGGAATACAGTGGAATTAAGTAATCAGGACACACGAAACGCTACATAGACAAAACCATCAAAATTTCACGTTTCATGGCCACTTCTAGCATACTTTTTTAGGTTTTAAGTTGGCAAGTATAATAGTGATAGGTTGCTAGCCTGTCGCCTAAACTCCTCATTCCTTAGTCGCCTCTTACGATATCCACGGAAGAAATAGAAAGCTGTGCCTCCTGTGAAAAGTGATACAACTCGACTTGTACCCTTTTGTGTTTTATAGTTTAGAAATAATCAGAAAAAAATTACGAATTTTTTGGTCTAACTCACGTACTTCTAGGTGCTATAGTTTCGGAGATAATTTTGTGAAAAGTGATACAAGTAGCAGCATTTCTGCAAAAAAATCGTGCATATAGATACATATCAAGTCATACCCACTTTTAATAATCATTTTTCAGGCTATTTTTGTGTTTTAAGGTATAAGTGCAATTAAATTTATTTTCACTATATATTTTCCGTATTTTTTTCGGTAATATTGATACATCTACAGTTATATCACTTTGGACCAACTTTTCTAAAATAAAAACAGGGTTTAACTCAACATGTACCCATCAATCTAAGACCAATTTGATTTATATATTTTGTGATTAGTGATACATCTCGTCATGAATCATTTAGCACAAATTATTTTTGAAGTGTTAAAGAATACAAATTGAATCATATCTAAAAGTCAAACTGTTCCCGTAAAATATTTACACTATTACACAGTTGTGTAAAGTAATACAAGTGCGAGCATAAAGAATGCGGTGGGAGTACGCGGGGCGAGGTGATTCGGGATCAGGGATGCGTGGGAACGGCTCGGTTCACGGCTTCAGTGTCGCTGCGGCTATGATAAGGTGTGGTCACGTCCAAATTCACTGTTGATCGACGTGTAAGTTGAGAGTTGTATCATTTTGCACGAAATTTCACATATTTAAATTTTTCGCTTAAGTATTGAAATATATTGCTTGACACGAAATACTGTTTAGTAAACGTGTATTCACTTCACAGCCACTGTAGCTCTTTCTTTCTGAATTTTGCATTTTACTTAAAGTATGTATCTACTTATTTGATCATAGGTGTCATCTATCGTTTCAGATACTGTGTCTTAAATCGTGCTATGATTGGTTTGATAATATGTCTATCTAAGCTGGAACAAATTCTTTTTAACTTAATTAGCTACCAAAAAAAGCCAATTACTATCTTATTAGACAAATACTATCAACTATGAAATTATTTACGCTACTACTCTTAGGTAGGCCACTTATACTACTTCATTATCTACTCCTTATTACGAACTACTATTGTAATTTGATTTTTTGTTTAGGTAAGAAAAGTTTTATTGTAACAATACAAAAAAATTAGATCATTTACTACGATAAAGTTGTTCCAAATCGCTGCCAATCGGCAGGGTATCAAGAAAACTGGCAGCATTGCTACATTGAATGATAATGCCAATCTTCTGGGCGAAAAACAAGCCACCCTTGCGGGATGAGGCCAGGATATCCACGCAGGTTACATCCCACACCAGGGGCTGGCCCAGCTTCTACGGCATAAGCGTCATGCCGTCGGGCATCTTTCTAACTTCACGTGCCAAACCAGTTTGTTCAAGGACCACCGGCACGCCGACATTCACGAGGACCCAGCGGATGATGTCATTCACTAGCGTTACGTGGGATGTGCCCGGCACTTTTCCGGCAGGATAAGCCGTGATGACCGAAAGTGTTAACTTGCACACCACATTGGTAGCGATGAGACACAACGCAAACAGTTCCCAAACCAAACGAAGTGAAGTTTCTAACCTGAAAGTGGTATAACTATTTTCTTAAATAACTATAAATAAGTAATAAATTGGATCATGAACTTGAGGGAAAGACTCTAATAGAGATATTTTCCAGGCAGATGTTATGCCTTGAGACCGAAAACCACCGAGGTAAAGATAGAAGTTGTATTTATGTAGTCAATCCTCAAAACTTCGTTTAATTCGGCTATTCGATGAATGTGGCACTGGGGCGCTACATCAGCCCGCTTCTTAGACTGAAGGTCGATGAGACATCGCAGTACCGTGGAAGATTGTAAGAGCCAGTTGTAAAACTTGAGCCGCGTTAGCTAGCGTCGATGATTCGCCGTGATTGTCGAAGAGCGAGTTGCTCGGATCCGATGTGATTGGCGGAGTGCCTACCTAGAGCTACGTGAGGGCCGTGTAGCAGATTAGACACCAGGCATGGAATTTAGCAACATGCTAGTAGTGTACAGTGCCGTAGTCTGGCTTGCTGTTGAAACTACGTCGTTGTTATTATCTCGGTCAAAGAAGGTTGCGTTTAATGTCCAATGTCGAGAGTTACCGATGTAGTAAAGACTCTAATAGTGAGATCTCTCTCCAGGCAGATGTTATGTCAGAAGACGTAAGTCCTCAGAGAGAAAGTTGGAAAGTAATCTACTTAAATTTACGACCAAGTATTGTGAAACTTGAAATTTTTATAGGGGTGAAGCCAGCTTGTTTCTTATTCTATTTTATCGAAAAAATATGATTATAAGATCTCTACTTACCTGTGTTAAAGATTATGATGAATATCTGCATAATATGTGAGTTAATTATCAATTTTAGAGGACTTTCATAAACATTGATTAATTTCCTAGAAACTTGTATTTATTTACACCGTAAATATGAACGTTAGCGAGGGGTACAACTTGATTTGTATCTTTTTGCACTTATTTTCATTGGGCTATTTTTTTGCAAACTGATACAAGTCAGGTAAATTTTACTTGGAACGAGGTACAAAGTCTCAAAATAGATTTGTCAGGGTTTTATGTTTTACTTTAGTTCAAGCAACATTGAGCTGGGAATATTTAATGCTGAGTTACAGCATTTTGCAAGTTCATGTATATCAGTTTACACCAAGAGATATTTTGGGCGCCACAGGTGTGCATCAGGATATAACTGAACTTGTATCATCTGACACATAATATTTTATGGCATTAGACATTTCAATAGGTACAAGTCGAAGGTTTTTCGCGATTTTCTCCGAACTTATAATGTTTACAGAAAAACCGTAAATACACGTTTATAGAACGAATTTTTATCTATAAATCAAAGTACTTTAGTATATAATAGACCCCTCGGTGCACGAACTAGATTTTTTTTAATCTTGTTTTTGCTCTCCTGTAAAATGACGATTTTAGACTTGTATCACTTTTCACAGGAGGCACCGAAAGGATTGGCTCTAAACCCGACACCACGTGGATAAACACATCACGACTGAATTCCCAAACGAGATAGGCAGAGGATACAAAACGCTACAGGACAAAATAATGCCTATTTCACGTTTCGTTTGCTAGCCTGTCGCCTAAACTACCTTTACCTCATTCCTTGGTCGCCTCTGAAGATATCCACGGAAGAAATTGGAGAGTTGTTACTCTATACCCGACACATCACGGAGAAACACATCTCACCTGAATTCCCAAATGAGGTAGGCGAGGACACAAAACGCTACAAGACGAAAATAATAATGTATGTACTATCAAACCAACTGATTCCTGACCCACCATAGAACCTATTCACAGTGAACGTCATAGTGACATTGCCTTGCTTGACAAAGGAAATGTTTACGACGTTTATTGTGACAACGTTCTGCAGTGGGTCAGGAATCGGTTGGTTCGATAGTATATTTAACGTTTCGTAGCCACTTCTAGCACATTTTCTTTCAACGTTGGAACGGCCGTAAAGTTCTTTCGAAGTAAAGTGACTGCCACTTTACTTCGAAAGCGCCTACTGTGCCCAAACTGCGAACCTTCCTGTTTAACAGATTTGTACCGATTCTGTTCTGCATGCTACAAAGAATTCGGCCTCAAAATTAACGGTTACAGTTGTATAGTTTTCATTAATTCTAATTTTGAAACCACATAACAGTAACAAAATAGCACAACGTTACCCTCTGTGCATTGAACACAGCGACACCTAGCGGGAAGTAGTGGACTTAATAGTCTCATGAAGAAGCGGGTAGCGGAAGAAATTTTATTGAAATGTGGGTACTTCACTGAACAAAAAAAACTTGTATTCCCAAACGGCGTAGACAGAACATATAAAACGCTACATAGGCACAATTTGATTTCAGGTTTCGTAGGTTTCTAGCATATTTTTCGGTTAAATTATACATACATACATATTCTCACGCCTGTATTCCCAAGAGAGGTAGGCAGAGCACATGAATTCAAAAATCCAGAGCCACGTTTAGCAATTTCAGGGTAATCAGTGGTAAAACGTGATATTGTAGTGACAGGTTGCTAGCCCATCGCCCACAATACACTAACCCTTTCCCAGAGTCGACTCTTACGACACCCACGGGAAGAAGGGGGAAGCGCTATTCTAATCCGGCACCACATGGGTTAAAATATACCTTAACCTATTTCCTTAGTCGCTTCTTACGACATCTACCGAAGAAATGGAGAGGTGTTATTTTAGACCCAACACCACATGGGTACCTACTAACTTTTATTGCAATAATAAGTAATGAATTGTTAGAAAAATACAGATTTCTATCTTGCGCGCGGCTCAAGTCTCACGTGTTGCCGTGCTTACTGTTAGTAACTGATGTCTCATCGCGACAAGGCATCTGCTCCAAAAAGTGCTACTTATTTAAGTAAATATACCTAATAAATGATCTGCATATTATGAACGTGAATAACTCAATGCTACGCCTCACGGGTATTTATCGCTGGTGGACGCAGCACAACGTTAGTGCGTGCAGACATGGTACATCGACATCTAGCGGAGAACTGAGAGTTTATGTTTCCTCTAGTGAAAACATACTTACATAAAATCACGCCCATGTTCCCAAATATGGTAGGCAGAGCACACGAAACGTGACATAGACAAAAGCATGATTATGACTGTATCACGCTTCGCAGCCACTTCTAGCATAGTTTTAGGTTTGCAAAGATGGAAGAGGTACAAAGTACAATAGTGACAGGTTGCTAGCCGGTCGCTTAAAACATACCTAAACCTATTTCCTTAGTCGCCTCTTACGACATCCACGGAAGAAATGGAGAGGTGTAATTCTTTCCCGACACCACACGGCAGTCAGTCCACTGAATGTGGGTACCTAATAAAAAGATTCGTAGCGCGCCTCGGCTCTCTGCGCGCGA
>BHDV01033465.1:54381-71539 GCA_005406045.1 Adoxophyes honmai | reverse complement strand
GGCGGGCCGCTGAAGGCCCGTCACGCACTGGCGGAAACACAGCGGTAGGCCCACGTCGGCCCGCCGCCGCACCAAACGAAGGTTTATGATTTTACTTCCCGCAGCTAAGGTGTTAAGCTATGAATGACAATAAATATTTGAATTGAATGCTTATTTAAGTGGATTCAAAGACACTGATAATCATTTTAAATAAACACAACGCCATCTCGTGCTAACACACTACGGCGACATCTGTCGGCAAACGATAGACAAACTGGGTTGTTCATTTACAGGTAGTTCACTTGCGGGTAGTTCGTAAAACTCGTTCGTGTAATGTAAACGATCGATTCCTTTTTCAGCTCATTCCTTTTTGGACATTATGTATTTCGTTTTCGGCATATTCTTGTTTCGGCACATTTTAGTAAATTAGTTATACTACGAAATACTTGTGACTTTGCTTGCGTAATGAAATAAAATATTTATTAGTAAAATATTCTATTTTAATCAAAAAAATAAAAGACAAAAGACAAGTATTTCATAGTATAATTTATTTACTAAAATGTGCCAAAACAAGAATATGCCGACCGAAAACGAAATATGTCCAAAAAGGAATGTGCCGAAAAAGAAATCAATCATGTAAACAAGTAATGAAATCCTTGAACATACATACATTATGTCTGTATTCCCAAATGGGGTAGGCAGAGCACACAAAATGCTACATTGACAATGCCATGACTATTGCACGTTTCGTGGGCACTTCCAGCATATTTGTTTAAGTTTTAATTTGGCAGGTATATTAACCAGTCGCCTAAAATATACCTTGACCTTTTTCCTAAGTCGCCTCATAAGATATCCACGGAAGAAATGGAGAGGTGTTATTCTGACACCAGTCGACAAACTCTTGAAGATTATAGTAAATTTAAAGAAATACTTGGTTTCACTTATTTTTATTATTTATTTACTACACTGTGTCGTTCGTCACATGCTGCATGCGATCACCGCAAAAGTGATATATTAACCTCCTGACGACCTGCGTGCTATGTATAGCACGCAGCATTTAATTTTCTTTTAATATATATTTAATATTTTTCGAATTATCGTTTCTTTTTACGTCAAGCCCCTCATACGGCTCATACTAATGGCACAGCTTAATGGTATACATAGTTGAGCAACGAGACTTGCCGAGAAAATTAACTTCAATGTCTATTTAAAGTTACAAATATTGTATATTGTACTATACTGTACTAGAAAACTGAGGACATCTGACTTATAAAAAAAATCAATGAGTGACTTTTACATTTAAATCGCTTTTTTAGAATTACAGAAAGGCCGATTATTCGAGCGTTTCAACCGTCTCATTGATCTGGCTACATTTTATATGAATCTGCTGCAGATTTTGATATCGTTTTTGACTAATTATTAAGAGTTCCTGTTCCTCTAATAGATGACTAAACGCCATTTTACAGAAAAGTGTCCAGATGCGACGGATGAAACACTCGAATAAATACCAAAAAAACCTATATTTTAACACCGCCAATGACACTAGTACTTATCCCAGTTAAAAATAGACCTCACATACAGTGTCCGGGCACAGTAATAGCAGAGTTATCCCGTCTGACCATACTTAGCCCTAATCTCCTGAATCTTGCTTCGTACGGAGTTAACAACAGCCTGGTGGTCGTACGGCATCCATCCCTTTTTACGCGCGTACTCCTCCACGTAGTTCAGTATCACCACTCTTGCATGCTGGTCTAATCCAGGCCTAACGGGATCAGTACTAAAGGCATTTGCTCGCGCGCCGGTCAGAGAACATACACTTAACGCGCTTTGGGTGAATATTTCAACGAACAACATCCTTGCTAGCATCTTGCTATCCTTGGCCACTCTTTTACAATTAGCTAGCATTATCGGATCGATGTATACGTTGCTATCTGTGATCAGTTCGATGAGTCCTGATTTCCGGTCGTTGGTGCGATTTTTCAAGCACCATCTGGAATCATCGGGGTCGTACTCTGGTGGTAAAACGAAGGAGCGTATGTTGCCTCGGCTCTTCGCCGGAGCGTCATCTTCAATGCCATCGTTGCCGTTCACAGACTCGTCATCAGTTTCGTTTCTTGTAGACTCTTTACCGTTATTCTTGTTACTACGTTTATCTTTATCTTTTTCCTCAGTTGGTTCTTGAATACGTTCCGCGTTTTGTTTAACTGTTGTTGCTGCCTTTGCGTTAATATCACCTTTCGATTTCCGTAAATTCTTAACAGTAGCGTCTTCTATAATCTGAAATACTCCAGCAGATTTAGTTAGCGCTATGTGCAAATCTTTAACCATTTCGCAAGTTTGCAACAAGTCGACTTTCAAGTTTTTGATGATATTCACGAATTGATCAGTCAAATTGTTTGTTTTCTCCTCTATATCAGTTTTAGGTTGTTGATTTGGAGTTACTTTACTAGGAAGGACCATTCGCTCCAAATTGACTACTGGGATACCTTTTTTAATAACATCTTGAGCCTCTTTAGAAGTGACTTCATAGACTGTTGATTTATCTCCAGTGCTTCCATTGAGCTCGCCTTCCTCATCCTCGTATAACTCAAGCGGATCATCAACCATCATCTGCTCTGCATCTGAATTTATATGCGTCGGTATATCAGGAGTGTCCGTGGCAGTACTACCCTCATTGTCACGAGATGTGACTTCATTACACTCAGTAGCCTCTCCAGTTGTAGCCGGACCTTTTGCCTCAAGATCTTGTTTCAAATTTTGTGTAGCACGAAGGAAGCTAGCACCAGTAATCGTTGCTCTTCGCAAGGTGTCGTGGAATGAATCTGGCAGTGGCTGGGTGTCATTAAGCATTTTATTCATTAGCTGCAGCTTTGCGCGGGAGGCTGCAAGGAGTCTTCTGGTGCGTAGAGATCCGTGACTGAAGATATCCGAAGATTTACTTAAATTCAAGTACTTAGCAACCATTGATCTGTCTCTCTGTATTGTTTTATTCATTGCCGCCTTATTCCTCGAACCCGATAACGGCGTGGATTTGTGATCTACAAAATAGGATTAATATTAATTAATAATTGAAACATCTCCCGTAAGATGTCGAGTTTAGAACTTCTCTCCTTTACAATCGTAACCGCAAGTTAGATAAAATAAATCTGTAAAATTGATAGATTGCTAGCCTATCATCATAACCTATTTTCCTTAGTCGCCCTTAGACACCCATGGACGAAATGGAGAGGTGTTATTCTTATTCTAAACCCGACACCACACAGAATGATTGATGAGGATTTTTATGTAAGTTACATGTCTCGTACTCACCATTCTCCATTGCGAGATAGCTGTTTGTAACAGATGTTATCTGTAATTTCAACGAATTTGATCAATTTCTAGTGCGGTAGGGATCTGGAAAGAACATTTTAGCCATTATTACCAACTAAAAACGTAAAAAATATGCCAGAAGTGGCCACGAAACTTGAAATAGTCATGGTTTTGTCTATGTAGCGTTTCGTGTGCTCTACCTACCCTGTTTGGGAATATTGGCGTGATGTATGTATGTAAGTCGGTCATAAGTGCCTGTACGTCTAGTATGTTCATTTCGATGGTGCAGTCGTTAACGAATTCGTTTGCGAGTTATCGCAAAATTGTATGGAAAGACAGCGCCGCCAGCGGAACGTTTGCACAACTGCCACGGTCGACAAGTCTCCATACATTCCGCGACAACTCGCAAACGAATTCGTTAACGACTGCACCATCGAAATGAACACACTAGACGCTCTGGACGCGTTTCGACTGTCATGACGTTATGCGATACTATTTGTTTCAAATTTAATATTTAAAGCTATCGTAACTCCGAACGCAATTGCGAGTATTCCCAAATGGGATAGGCAGACCACACGATACGCTACATAGACAAAATTATTCTTCCTACACAACTTTTAGGTTTAACGTTGATTAAACGGGTATACCTCTAATAGTGACAAGTTGCTAACCTGTCGCCTAGAACTGCGTTTTAGTCCTTATTATTTTTTGTTTAGATCTGTAATTGTTGTTGTCTTTGTGACCACTGACAAAAAAAAACGTTTTTCCTGCAGGCATTATTCGTGAAATAGTCATCGTTTTGTCTATGTAGCGTTTTGTGTGCTCTGCCTACCCCGTTTGGGAATACAGGCGTGATTGTATGTATGTATGTATGTGTCTGATTCTCTATAAACAATGTTTTGGTATTATTCAAATATCAACACAAACCAATACACACCATGCTGACTATACATGACGTATGCACATTATTGCCATACGTAAACTGATAGTAGCGACACTGCGCCAGGGCTAAATAGATAGTTGTCAGGCTTTATGTAGGTATTAAATCCTTAATTTTCCAGTAAAAAATTACTAGTCAGTTTGACCTGTAATGGTTAACTGCGTCACAAAATTACACATAAAATTAGAACACTGTTTTTACATACGGATATGTATTCTGAAACACACACAAAGCGCTACATAAACGGTTCACACACACTTGTACACATTTTTAGGTACCAAGTTAGAGAAGAACTAAAACAGTGACGTCGCTAACCCGACACCACACAGGCAGGATACATAAAACTGACATTTTCAAGGAAACTTTTTTATCCCTTAAATTGATAGTTCTCGTGGTTCTGAATAGAAATAACCCAAAATGTCAGGTTAAAAAAAGTACCTACAGGATAAACTTTTTCCTGAAAATGCTGGGCTATAGGTAAGCTTTTTACAACGACTCTCTTCAATGTTTCTTATTACATAAATTTAATAATGGGAATAACCACGTCAGTTTATATATTGCAAATAGGTAAACACCCATTCACGAAACATCACGCATATAATCCCAAAAATACTTCTACTTTTTTTAATTTATATACTTACGAGGCTATTTTTATTAGTTGCCAAGTTGTCATGGCTTCTGTATTTAATCCGTTTTGAAAATAAATAACAAATGAATACAGATATTCGGTAATTTCTTCACTAAAACCTGGATACTATCCACTATCCCATACTGACATTTCGTTACCTTTATTTTTACACCACAGATACACAGACATTTATTTTTAATTTAAAACTCACAGATAATATCTGATAAGCAAGTCTAACCTACAAAGCTAAAAACTAATTTTAATTAAAACTAGACAAAGATAACAGAAGAACGAAAGCGTCTGTTATTAGATTAGCCAAGGTCACAGTTCACTTCCAAATGGTTTTAATCAATAAACACGATGTAAATACATTTTTTAGATATTTCATCACTGGTAACTTTTGAAACTTGCGTAACAATTTCATTTCTATTTGATGTGGCAACATTACGTCTTGTCAATGTCCAAGGGCGAAACTCGGTTCGGGGATCCCCCCAACGTGCACTCCAGTGTTCCCAGCAACCAGCATCATATTAAGGGCAAAAATTGAATTGAATGTTATCTACACTAATCTACACTAATCTACACTAATATTATTAAGAGAAAAGATTTGTTTGTTTATGTTTGTAGTGAATAGGCTCAAAAAGTACTGGGCCGATTAAAAAAAAACACTATTAGAATGCTACATTCTTCCGAATTGACATAGGCCATTAACCATTAACGGCCCCAAAAACAAAGTTTTTCGTAAAATTTAGTCCTGTCCTGTTTTTTTCATTTATATTTTAACCCTGAAAAATTAAATAATCACGGCTTTATGTAGATAAGTAAAGCCCGTCACAAACTACGCATATACCTACGATAATATTTTATCAGCGTATAAATGCCATTTTCCATAATTATGTCGGTGTCAACAGATGCTTGACGATAAATCTGCGTGTGATAGCTCATTGAATTGTTTAGGGAGCGATATTGACGATATCTGTTCAGTAACAGATATCTTAGCGTATCTGCTTAGTGTGTGACGCGCACTTTTAGCATTATTTTTTTTTAGGTTTTGAGTTGGCAGGTATACCTAATAGTAACAGGTTGCCTGATGGCCTAAAATATACCTTAACCTAATTCCTTAGTCGCCTCTTACGACATCCACGGAATAAATGGAGAGCTTTTGTGGCTGACGAAGCTTACACGCCGACACGCGAGATATACTGTCATTATCTGACGTCTCTAGTTAGACAGTGACGGGTATAGTTTATCCCGCGTGCAACTCGACTTGCGTTTACCAGACCGCTTGGAAGTGTTGCCAACTTAGTGGATTTTCCACTAGATCTGGTGGTTTAGGTGGTTATGTGTTTTAGCGGGAAAATATTGGTTTTAGTGGCTAGTGGATTTTTTAGTGAAATAGATTCTTTCAGTTAGTGGTAAGTTAAGAATTTAACCACTAACACATTTCATAAAATTCTGATCATCTTTAGTTAATATCTTAATATTATGATCAGCTTCACCTGTTCGTAAAGATCAAAAAACAATTAATTACTATTAAAATGCTTGCTGTAAGTAATTTTTTTTTAGTTTTGTCATCATGCTTTGGTTTATCTACAGAAAATTTTAGTGGTTTATGGTGGTTTACACGTCCGCATCGGTGGGTTCATTTTTTTTTTTTAAGTCATGCTTTCATGTTTTGGGTTATCTACAGAAGTTTTAGTGGTTTCTGGTGGTTTTCACGGCCGCATCTAGTGGGCTCGTAAAAATATAGTTGGCAACACTGGCCTGGATATTAGCCGATGCGACGTCACCAAAACGCCGCATCGGCTGCAAAAATAAAATTGTACTAAAAATTACAAGGTATTGATAGACTCTCCGTTCTACTTACATGATATTGACAAATATTATATTAACATTAAAACTAAAACTAAGCTAACTTAAATCTAACAATAATAAATGTAAATCGTAATAGCTCATCTTTTATCATTCCCAATGGACACAACGTTAGTTCGTTTAACCACAAATAAGCGACACCTATTGGCGTAAAAATGAACTACTTGTATCAAGACTTAAACGGGTAGTTCAAACAAAAAAGTTCACATGAGGGTAGTTCGCTAAATTCAAGGTTTAACTTCCTTTTATAAATTGTTATATTTTCACCACTGTCTAGTGCGTAAACAAGTATGTACAATAATTATCTATTCTCTGTTTCGTTTAAGATTAGACAATTAACGGACAAAATCATATTTTTTCTCAAGAATCCAAAGGTAAAACTGGAAATCATTATTGCAAAAACACTTATTACTGTTTGTTATAATGTTCTCAATACAAACGGTATGAACATCTGCGGTGACGCCTTGGGTTTATGTAAAAATGTTTGAGGATTTGCCTGTTACAAGAGGTCTATTTTATAGTGTTGTATGAAACGGTGTGTAGATGTTTGTTGCGTTGAAACGTTATTTGTCAATTCCAACTAAGATTATTACAAGATGGATCCTGCAAACGAGCTTATTTATCTTTCTAAAGGCTTTTAAGGCACTCCTAACACCAGCTGAAAGTTACCACATGTTGATGATTGTGAACGAATTCACATTGTGCAAAAAAAAAAACGATAATTGTACCAATAGTAGTCTCAATTGGTCTCATAGCGGAGAGTCTCTACCAACACCTCAAAAGACTCGCTAGACGGTTGCATCTGAATGCAAAAGGCGGTACTCTTTGACACGGCGCGCATCGGCATGAGGTTGGGTCTGCAGCCCTAACCGCCGGTAGCTTGGGTCTTGCCCCGCTACTGACGGCAGCCTAGCTTAGGTTTTTATAGTATCTGTATATCTTGTTACCTTTTTTGTTACCTTTGTGTTATATCAAAAAAACGTCATGATGTCTACATACATACATACATATCGTCACGCCTCTTTCCCACAGGGGTAGGCAGAGACTACTTTGTTCCACTTGTTATTTAATGATGTCTACTTGTTATTTAATGCCCTGAACGTGACGTTTGTTATGAAATGGTTCCATGTAAGAACTAATATTGACCTGTGCTGTCATTAAGACGGCCACTGGAGGAGAAAATGACCACAAAAGTAAAACAACAATTTGCTAACATTATTTATTTAATCTGCACTTTACAACGACATATGTATATCACTATAAATACGTTAATTGAATTAACTACGATGGAATGTAACTCACAGCACACCAAACGATATAATTTATTAATTAAAAACAGTAATTAATTATTGTTAGTAATCAAATAATTGTGTGTTAACAAGTATTTAAAAACTTGATTTTTACAAGTTGTCCTATTACTGTAAAAAAACTGTTATCTGCCAAATTTGCAGATATTGTCAATTTGATGTTTGACTACCTTTTTTCTGTTAAAAACTGTATAAATATTCTATGGTTTTGGTGGAGGAAGGGGTGGTCAAAAATGAAATTGACAATGTTTCCGAAAATTTGATTTTGCAGATAGCAGGTATTTGCAATAATATGACGATATTAACACTAATTTTGATATAATTTGATATCATGACCATTTTACAAATTCCTTGAAAAACACCTATAATGTGGTGTATATAACATACGGATATCAAAGCCCTTTTCTTAAACGAAATAGGCAGAGCACACGAAACGTTTCCTAGATAAAACCATAGCTATTTAATGCTTGCTCGTGTGGTGTCAGGCTTAGTATAACACCTCTTCAAATTTTGCATGGGCGTCGAAAAAGGCGTCTATGAAAGGTTTAGGCATACCTTTTTCTTCGATGTTTCAACCTAAGGGTCAATTCACACCGAGAGAAGACGCGACGCGGCGCTGCACGAAAATTTTTAATAGAACAACTCAAAATATACTTTATTTGTTACAAGGTTCATATTTCATTGTCAGTATACAGAATACGTAGCGCGGCGTAGCGCAGCGCTGCGCGGTGTGCCGGAGCGGTGCTGCGCGCGTAGCGCTGCCAACTCAAAATATACTTTATTCGCTACGCGATAAAGTTTACATTTCTTTATGAGCATTCAGGTACGTCGCGCTACGCCTCGAGACGTAGCGCGGCGCCGCGCTGCACAGCGCGAAACCACTGGCCGCTTTATGCATCGTCGCGCCGCGTCTCGTCGCGTCTCGTTTCGATGTGAATTATTCTAAAAGTGGTGTGCTCTGCCTACCTCATTTGGGAATACAGGTGTGATGTATGCATCTTTATGTTATGTTAAATATCTCTTAACACACAGTAACAGAAGTAAGCTACATATTGCATAACATTTTGATTTCATCACTTAATATTATCGTTAATTTAGCGTTAAATACCAATTTTTTATTGTTTCACAATGTTAACAAACAATATTGCATTTTCATTTCAATTTGATTGAATTTGGAACCACGAATAGATTTCAGTCACGATTAAACGCGTAAGTAAAATAATTGCTTTTAGTAGTGTGATATGATACAAATGCGTCAAAACGAACATCTTTAACCCGCATATGTATGTACAGTCAGCGTCTGATACATGGTTACACTTTGGTACTTTGTCACTGTGATCGCAGTGACAATTTCATGCGAGAGTTCAAATATGAGGTTAATTAGAAAAGGTACTAAAGTGTATACATGTATCAGACGCTGACTGTACGTGTATATTGTTAGTTTTTTTTTTTTGAAATGACAAGTTGACATTGTTTTACTATGCGACATGTAGGGCATTTTTCGCATAATTTTGCTCTAAATCAATAAACAGTGATTAAAATAAATAAATAAATAAATAGTGAATGGAGTACGGAACTCTTCATACTCGAGTCGGATACACACTTGGCCGGTTTTTCAGTATTTTAATTACTTCTAAAATTAAAATAAAGTGTTTTCCCTTCATGTCGTATAGTTTTATGACAAAATGTGTTTAATCACTGAATCCGTTCGCACGAAATATCTTAAATATGAAACTCATTTATTGAACAGATAATTAAATACTGCGCCAAAACTTATCAACAATTTACAATACCATATTAATCCAAGTACATATTATTTAATTCAATATTAATACGATATAAATAAGATATGAACCGTATTGCTTTCAATTAACACATTTAATTTTAAAGGAACGTTTGAGATCTTTTTTATTTTAAAAAGTTCAATTAGGATAAAAACAAAATCAAACGGGACAAACGGATGCTGCCATAGTATTTATCACCTTTTTCCTGAACAAGAAATTGACTTCAACTAACAAATATCCATTCATAAAAAAGAATATGCTGCTTTTAACAGTGCATAGTTATTGACATGAAAAGGTTGTTCAGAAAAGGTTGTTCACGAACGACCCAGCATTCTAAAAAGGATAAAATCAACTTTAAACTAGTTTTATGTGACTTTTAACAGCCGTGAGAATTGATGAAAAATATGGATAAATCACATTTTAAATCGAGTTTAGCTCGACATGTTTCGGGCTAGCACTGCGCGCCACCGCACGAAACATGATTGTCAAATTATAGTACTATGTGGTGTTTTAACAATACTGAATCGCATATCCAAATTATTATTTTTTTAACGACAGTATCTGTCTACATTCATAGTTAATAATTTGCTACAGCTTTAACAAATTCGATACACATTTTTCTATTAAAATTTGAAGAATAATCCAACAGGGAAGTTATAATTGAGCACCTAATTTTAAATACAGAGTAATACCAACATTTACTTATACTACAAATCGCATGTTTTAAAAATATATAGAAATACTCTTTACAAAGACCAAATTGTAGCTGAGAATTATTCGTCAATGTCGGTGAAGAGAGGTATTTTTAATATAAGTAATTTTGTGGTCTCTTTTTCACGTTGCAATCCATCGAAATTAAAGTTTTCATTCTATAAATTTGTTAGTACTTCTTTATAATCTCAAACATGCGATTTTTTCTATTTTTTAATACACTTAGTACCATTAAGCATTTTAATTCTATAAAGGTAATTAAGTAATTATTTAGGTCAATTAATTGTTTATGGAACACAAGCATATAAATGTTTGAAAAAACGAGGAAATTTATTTTTTCACTCAACATATTTTAAGCACTTCTCACTCACTTAAAAATTTACGGAAGGTCTTTTGATTTAAATGTAAGTAACGATTCTGAGTGCAGCATTAAAATTCTTAAGTACGCAAATTGATATTTTTCAAAGTAAACATATTTTATATAAATGTCACAGACAATAGTCTTACGGTAAAAATTGCATTATATTCTTACATTGGAACTATTTTTAATTAAGCAACACGAATATTTCTTTTTCATTTAACTTAAATAAATAATTATTGAAAACATTACTAAAAATAAATAAGTACCGAATAAATACTGGTCAAAATTTGAACTATTTTTTCGCATAATAAATAATATTACTTTCATTAATTTAAATAAATGGAATGTTTTGCTGTCAAGCACCTAATTTATATGGTAACATATTTAGCACTATGATTGATATAATTTTATGCAAAATTCTCCAACTTTGAGTCTAATTGCAAGCAGAAAATATTAATTCTCGAAAATAAATTTATAAAAAAACATATTAAGTACAACTTTATAAATAGAACTTTTCATATATTTAAATAACACGAACACATTTCACGTCTAGTGAATTGTCATAATATCATAATTCATAATATTCTTATTCTATAAGCAAACTTGGTGTAATAAATCTACAATTAATACTTCATATAAATTTTCATCTAAATTCAACTTGAAAGGCATGCCGCAGCTAACTTTTATATGGTCGATTATTATGTGAAATGTTATTATGTGAATGCGCCGACTACATAACTGTCCGTTAAACTCTAAATTAACACATTAACTAGGTCTCTTATTAATTATTTAGAATCTATTAATATTGGAATGACGTAAATAAATACAATAAATATAATAAATTTGAACTAATCGTAACAACTAACGTACAAAATTTATAAACAATTAAAAATATAAAACAGGAATTAAATTAATTCGTTGATATAATTAGGTAGATAATAACCAAAATAATTTCAGTCGGTCAAAACTGCATAAGTGAAAAAAAAACGGTTCATCATTTTTAACTTAGTGATTTTAGAAAAATATTCTTATTTTGACCAACTAAATTCCTTAAAATTCACAGAAAAATGCTAAGTCAAGCCTTTTTTATATACTTATTATATAAGTTTTATAAGAAAAATATTTTACTTCGTATAATAAAAAAAATGTCATGCCATACTGATCACTATCGTAACGCTATTTGGTCTAGTTTTGAACGAAACGTTGTATAAATGCTGTATGGCAAGTGCTTTACTAAAAACTTTTTTTTCAAACCAAGCAATTCTGTATTTCATTTTTATGTATTTTACAAAACATAAATGGCACCAAAAGTAATTTCAAATTATATGGCTTTTAATATAAATTACTTTAGAGACGTTTTTCTTCAAATATTATATGAAACCCGATATTTTTTTTAATACCTCACGAGGCTAGGATTTTTTATGTCAATTATAGCTGCTCGATGCTTTGCTGCCCTTAAATCTTAATGTACCTAGGCCTAGAATGATTCTCCCCATAAAAAAAAAAAACAAATTGCATCGATTAATTATTTGCCTTTGCTTTAAAAATTGCAGCTTCGAAAACCACCCACTATTAATCAATTAATGAAAATATTTTCTATAATAAAATTTACTGGAAATAAAAATGCGCCTTAGAATGTAAATGTAGTAAATGGTGAAACTAATCATTGCAATTAGATTTTTAAACAGACTATGTAAGTTTTTTAAATTTTTGATTCTTCATTTCAGTAATTTCACCTTATAACTTAACGAAACCATCTCTTAATTTTTTTACCCTCGGTATTTTTATCGGGTCTTATAAAATGACCTTACAGGGCGTATCGGCCTTATATCTTGGTGAGCAGCCCCTCTAGCATCAGGACTTCGGGCAGTTCGATGTCCTCCAGCCTGATGGGCGAGGGGTCGAAGGGGAACTGCACCGAGAATATCATCTTCGAATCCATGAGGAGGTTTTGCTGTGGAATTAGAGTGTTTAAGGTTAGAAAAAGGCCAAAAAATGTGACAATGTGAGGTTTTTATTCACAATAAACTTTAAAGTAGCATGAGAGTCACTTATATTTATGTAAAACGGACACACACATGGACTTACTTAGCCGCTGTGGCGCGTAGCTCCCAATAATGCGTCAGGAACATGTCGAGCTAATTTCCTCAAGCTCAAGAGTGTATCCGCTTTATTTCACTACAAATAAATTTCCCCACAATTTGACCAAGTGGCCTCTCACGCCAGGGTCGCGGATTCGGATCCTTGTCAGTTAGTCAATCTGTCATTCAACCAGCCTGTCCGTCATTCACAGCTTATCAGTCCACCACCTAGTAAACATCTCAGTAACTCAGATAGGAAAGGTGGAATCAAGTAAGTGAGCCTATCTGCAATTCAGCTGGTCTGCTAGTAAGCTACTCTATCAATCAGTTGGCTTGTCAGTCCGTCAGTTAGTTTGTCATTCGTTAAGTCAGCTTATCAGTCGATTAGCCAGTCTGTCATTCATTAACATTAAGTCAGCTTATTAGTCCATTCGTCAGTCTGTCATTTATTAAGCCTACATAATAGTCAATTAGTGAGTCTATCATTCACTAAGTCAGCTTGTCAGTCGGTCAGAAAGTCAGTTTATTAGTCGATAAGTCAGTCTGTCATTTATTAAGCCTACTTATTAGACGATTAATGAGTCTATGATTGACTAAGTCAGCCTATCAGTTGGTTAGTCAGTCTGTCATTCACTAAGTCAGCTTGTCAGTCGGTTAGTCCGTCAGTCATTCACTAAGTCAGCTTTTCAGTCGGTCATTCACTAAGTCAGATTATCAGTCGGTTAGTCATTTTGTCATTCACCAAGTCAGATTGTCACTCGGCTAGTCTGTCTGTTATTTTGTAAGTCAGCTTATCAGACGATTAGTCAGTCTGTCATTCACTAAGTCAGCTTGTCAGTCGGTCAGTCAGTTTGTCATTCTGTAAGTCAGCACATCAGTCCGTCAGTCATCCCGCAATCCAGCTTATCAGTCATAAAGTCAGCTAGCTAGTCCATTAGTCAGTCAGCCTATCAGTAAATCAGCTGGTCATCAGTGCAAGACTCACCGGTTCCTTGTCGGCGTGGGGCGCCGCCTTTTCTTGCATCTTCTTTTGTATCTCGTGGATGAACTCGCGAGTGACCTTCACCTCATATTCCTCGGCTGGCGTGTACATGTTCAGGATCTGAAGGTTGAGAAAGAGGAACAAATGAGCTGTGTTCATTTGAGGGACGTCACGAATATTCGCATAGTTTTAACATTCATATTCGCATCCAATGATGCGAATGTTTTGCGAATGCAAATATGTGCAGGTCGCGTCTTGTCTCGCTCGTTCGATGTTGATATTTTTGATTTTGTGAAGAATTGGAATGTTGTGCCAAACCCCTCACCACGGGGCTATAAAAAATGCACTAGAATCTATACTAGAGACCTTTAGGTACTTAAAAGATGGTAAACAATTTTGACATGTCTTTTTATTGAAATACACAGTCTAAAAATGAAAATCGTTACAATATACAATACAATTGTAAAATGTAAAGACTTTGATTTATAAAATGTATGTTTAAATAAAAAGACACGTCAAGATTGTTTACCATCTTTTAAGTACCTAAAGGTCTCTAGTATAGAAGTGGTACTCATCCTTTTTTTTAGGGCCACAAACACAAGGTATGATGTTGCGGGCCGAAAGCAAATGTAATTTACATAAATATACTCACGCCTATGTTTCCAAATGGGATAGGCAGAGCACACGAAACATGAAATAGACATAACCATGATTATGACTATTTTACGCTTCGCAGCCACTTTTAGCATCATTTTGGGTTTGAAATCAGATGTAAGAGGTAGTATAAGTGACAGGTTGGTAGTCTGTCGAAAATAATATACGGGTAAGAAAATACATACATACATACATATTCTCACGCCTGTATTCCCAAGAAGGGTAGGCAGAGCACATGAATACAAAATTCCAGTGCCACGTTTAGCAATTCCAAAGTAATCAGATGATATTGCAGTGACAGGTTGCTAGGCCATCGCCCACAATACACTAACACTTTCTCAGAGTCGACATCTTACGACACCCACGTGACTTTTTCAAAATTATGTTTTTTTGCAAACCTAAAACTATGCTTGAAGTGGCTACGAAGCGTGATATAGTAATAATACTCATAATCATGGTTTTGTTTATGTTACGTTTCGTGTGCCCTGCCTACCCCATTTGGGAATACAGGCGTGATTATATGTATGTAAGTATGTTTTTTCCCCTGCACTTCGGGAATAGGCGCGAAATTCAAAACACTTAACAATTATTTGTAACAGCGAGCGAGCCACTGTTCTACAGGTTGAGTATAGGGCCGGCCACATACACTCGGAATTTTTCCGTTCGGAATCCCGAATCGGACTTTCCGAACGCAGTCAATCCATACAAAATCAATGGACCGCCACACACATTCGGAAAAATTGCAAGCTTGCGAATGTGTGTGGCGGTCCATAGATTTTGTATGGATTGACTGCGTTCGATTTTCCGATTCGGGATTCCGAACGGAAAAATTCCGAATGTATGTGGCCGGCCTAGCTGTCTAAATCTGTCTATTTCGTATGCTGTCTGTGCTCACCTTGCAGACTTGCATGGCGGTGAGGTTGGAGCACATGTCGACGGTGCTCTGGACGTCCGCCATGGATTTCCTTGCTTGTAGCAGCTGAACGGCCTGCGTGATCGGCTTTAGCACGCTCAGGATCTCTTCCACCTGGAAACGGGATGTAGCTCTTTTTATGCCTATACCACTGTACATAATTATTAATTATATTTATGTTTACGCGGGACTTAATCACGGTATTTTTTAATTACCTCTCGACAACAACAACAAACATAAATATGTGTGAAAATCACGAAAGTTTAAAAGAGTATTATTAATTATGTTTTAAACTTTAAAGCTTAATTATTAGCAAGGATGCGGCGAATGCTTTCTTTTCACATTCGCGGAAGCGGATGCGACTTTTAGGAGGCGCACATTCGCGGCTGCGGATCTGTACAAAAAACTGAAGTGTTGGTTTGGTAGGGTAAAAAAACAGAGTAATCCTTTTTTTAAAGTGATGAACTAGTGAGTTATTTTAATACATACATACATAAATCGTTTATACTCTGTAAACTACTAGTTAAGGCTAAAATCTGTTAAAATGTTCTAGTGGAGAGGAGCGAAGTTTCCTGCTACAGGTATGATTAATAGTAATACGTACTAGGAGGCCTCAGCCACTTTATGTATAACGTATAACCTGTATCATTTGGAATAAATAAACGATTAGTATTATTATTATAAACATCACGCCTTATTCCCTGCAGGGTAGGCAAAGACAACAGAGCACCATTCGCTCCTATTCTGGCATACTTCTCTCGCTTCACTGACATTTATCACTTTTGTCACACACGCTCGAAGCGATTTTGGGTACTTCTAATTTGGCCTCCTTTTAGAACATCGCCGACTTAGTCGATATGTTCTTCGAGGGCGCCATCACTACCAAACCTAACACACTTCCCTGTCGTGCTTGGCCTGGCTTTTTCTTTTGAAATGTTTTGAATATTCTTTAACAAAGTTACTAGAAAGTTTGATTTCTAGAAAATCATTGGCTGGTTCAGGAGACGTCACCATGGCAACCAGAGATTTCAAATAAACTGTTAAAGTAGGTTAATAGCTCACGCTCTTCTGCCCATATTCGGCCAGCTGTTCTTTAATCCAGGTCTCCAGGTGGCTGATGTTGTACCGGATCTGCAGCCCCTTGGCCCAGCAGCACAGGTCCTTGCGCAGCAGCAGCTGGTTCAGGCTGTACGCGCAGATGTAGTAGAACAGCTGTGACAGACAAACATGTAAGTTAGTGGGAGTTAGTGAGTTGCGGTAAGTATAGGATTCAGGGACAAAGTTAATTTTACTGTTCTCTAAATATGGGCTTGGAAAACCACATACAGTAGTGTATACAGGCTGTGGCCATACTGTGGCCTGTGTCCCACCTGTTTAATGATGGCGGCGACCAACGGCGCCAGTACACTTGAGTCTTCCCCTATCCCCTCTTGTGTCTCCCCCTTGTGCCCTTCTGTTACTCCGT
The DNA here is from genome assembly GCA_005406045.1 of Adoxophyes honmai. Lineage (NCBI taxonomy): Eukaryota > Metazoa > Arthropoda > Insecta > Lepidoptera > Tortricidae > Adoxophyes > Adoxophyes honmai. The sequence continues at coordinate 54,553 of BHDV01033465.1, read as the reverse complement.
GTCTCCCCCTAGTGTCCCCCTATCCCCCGTAGTGTCCCTCTGTCTCCACCTAGTGTCCCCCTCTCCCCCTAGCGTCCCCCTGTCTCCCCCTAGTGCAGGGGTCACCAATTAGTTTCGCTCGCGGTCCATTTTAAGAAATGAAATGACATTCGCGGTCCGCACATTAAATAAA
>BHDV01033465.1:39657-50619 GCA_005406045.1 Adoxophyes honmai | reverse complement strand
GTGGGGGGAGGGGGGTAGAGTTCGGGAGGGAGACGAAAGTGGGGGGGAGCAAATTGGAGGGGGAGAAACTAACCAAAGTTTCGTTCTAACCTGAGCATGTTGGCGAGCCACAGCGCATTATACTCGACGCTGTCAGCCCTCTTCTTGAGCACCTTCTTGACGCCATTGCGGAAGGACTTCATGAGCTGGTGCATCTTGGGCTCGTCGTCCACGTGGTCCATGTGCCGCAGCATCATGAAGAGTATGTACGCCGGGAGACCAGGGAGCAGGGTCACGGCTGTTCTGGGCTTCAGGTCTGAGGGAGAAGTCAAAAAATGGTTGTAACTCGTAAACGGCTAACTGGTCTAATATCACGCAAGACCGAGAAATGGAGGTAAAAAGGACAGGCCTTTGCCCAGCAGTGGGATACATTAAAAGGCTAAAAAAACTCGAGTAAGAGCAGTCTTTTGTTTAGCCGTGAAAATTTCACGGTCATATACATTCATACATCACGCCTGTATTCCTTAATGGAGTAGGCAGAGCGCATGAAATGCTGCGTAAACAAAACCATGAGTATTTTACGTTTCGTAGCTACCTCTAGCATAGTTTTAGGTTTGTAAAGATGGAAGAGGTATAATAGTGACAAGTTGCTAGCCTGTCGCCTAAAACATACATTAACCTAATTCCTTAGTAGCCTCTTACGACATCCTCGGAGGAAATGGAGAGGTGTTATTCTATTCCGACACCACAAGGCAAAGAGCCGAAACATGTCGAGCTAAACTCCATATAAAGATGTGGATACGTTTTATTTCCTACTTACTCCCGCATAGTTTTACGTTATATAATAGCACCCCCCCCTTTCGTCCCGTGGGTGTCGTAAGAGTCGACTCTGGGAAAGGGTTAGTGTATTGTGGGCGATGGGCTAGCAACCTGTCGCTGCAGTATCACGTTTGATCATCTGGTTGCCCTGAAATCGCTAAACGTGGCACTGGATTTTTGAATTCATGTGCTCTGCCTACCCCTCTCGGGAATACAGGCGTGAGGATATGTATGTATGTATGTATGTAGTTTTACGTATAAAATACGTACCCAGTATAAGTTTCTTTATGATGGTCCCTTCGTCCTGCGCCTTATACTCGAACATGCCGAGGTATTCCCTCTCTTTCTTGCGCGTGACGGGCGCTATCTCGGGAGCGAGAGAGGCGTTCTGCGGTACTGCTACATCTAGAGAGAGATAGAGGTAGTTAAATGACTGCTACATAGGTATACAAGCGAGGAATGAGCCGATTAGGCGAGTTTGATAAAATGGCAAGAGTAATTTGTTGCGTAATCAATTATGTAGTCGCATAAAAAACTATGATATAATAATTTATTGTTACCCGGGACGTAATTAGGTTCTGTTGCAACATGAGTTCAAATTATATCAATCAAACATTTATTACTTCATTTGATTTGATTACAACGTAATTGTATCTTATCTATTTTCTGTGTGAGTCAATCTCTATGGACTATACTATAAAAAGTTGTACGTTTTCTTTTTTTCTCAATTTCGAAACAAAATTGTAATATATTAGGATTATTAAATAAAAATGGTGTTCGTAAATCTGAGGGCCCCGCCTACTTAGCGTCTATCGAGCGGATGGTGGAATAAGTTTTTATTCTACATTTAAAATAAAAAACGGCGGACTCACCGGTGCCATCCAAGATGTCGCTGACGTCCCTCACGCCCGCCTCGTGCAGCCGCGCCACGAGCAGTCGAATCTGGTTCTTGTACCGGCGGCAGCTTTCCGACAGTTTGTCGACGCGCTCCTATAACCCAAACAAAGACATCGTAAATCCTATTAGGTCATTATTAGAAAAAGTTGTATTTTTTTTTTTATTAAGGAACAAACAGTTACATTTAAATATGTGATTCATATACCTACATCATCATCATCATCATCATCAGCCTATATACGTCCCACTGCAGGGCACAGGCCTCCTCTCAGTATGAGAGGGCTTGGGCTATAGTTCCCACGCGAACCCAGTGCGGATTGGGAACTTCACACACAACGTTGAATTACTTCGTCGCTGTGTACAGGTTTCCTCACGATGTTTTCCTTCACCGAATAAGCTCGTGATAAATATCAAATTCGTTATCGCACATAAATTCCGAAAAATCCAGAGGTGCGAGCCCGGTGTTTGAACCCACGACCCTCTGCTTGAGAGGCCACAGGTCGAACCGCTGGGCGTATATACCTACATCACGCCTGAACTTCCAAATGGGGAAGGCAAAGCACACGAAATGCTTGATAGATAAAATAATGACTATTTCATGTTTCGAGGTCACTTCTAGCATATTTTTAGAGCGGCCACATACACTCGGAATTTCAATTCGGAATCCCATAAATACGCCATACAAATACGTTTCGTTTACGAATGCGGGATTCTTAGAGCTCGTTCCCACCGCGTCGGGCGCCCGCACGATTTTTAATCGGGCCTCGGCGCCTCTGTTCACACTGGCCGGCTGTCGGGCCGATTTTTAATCGGTGTCGGGGCCTCTATTCACACCAGTCGGCTGCCGGCCACGACAATGTTAATGCGCGAACGCGACGCGCGGGAGGTACAGGGGGTGAGGCGCGAGCGGGGTCGGCCCGACATCCGATTTGATGTGAACAGCGCGCCCGGCACGATTTTTTATCGGCGTGCGGGCTCGCTGAACGCCCGACATTTTATGTCGGTTCCGATTGTCGGGCGTGTGTGAACAGCTCCATATAAAATGTACTGCGGCTTCGACGCCCGATTAAAAATCGTGCAGGCGCCCGACGCGGTGGGAACGGACTCTTAATGCATAAGCCACCATACGGAGTTCCGAATCTGATAAAATGTCCATAGATTTAAATGGATTGACTGCGTTCGATATTTAGAATCGAAATTCTGAAACGGAATTCCGAGTGTATATGGCTGCCCTTTAGGTTTTGAGTTGACAGGTACGTTAGTGATAGGCAGCTAGCCTGTCGCCTAAAATATACCATAACCTATTTCCTTAGTCGCCTCTTACGACATCCACGAAATAAATGGAGAGGTATTATTCTTCACACAGCGGCACAATGTCAGAAAAGTATACCTGTAGAGCCAGGCTCTCGGCGGCGAGGCGTATGATCTCATTCTGTGCGAACTCCTGCTGTTTGTTCTTTGGTTCCTGGCTCAGTTCACCGCTTAGAATCCTGCGCAGAAAAAACACGGTTCATAATGTACGTGGATAGCAGCAGTGATTGCAGTGTTGTGTTCCGGTGAATGGGTAAGACAGTTGGTATAATAGCTGTCACATGAGGCAGTGAGATTTTTTTAACACATTCAGAACCAAGGACCCGGCTCCCGGGTTCTTCAAAACATTTGCGAGATACCGAGAACCGCCGGTAGCCGGGTTCATTTTGTACTAGCTATAGAGTACTCGGTTCCGCGCAGATGTTTTGATTTTAGGCTTGGTCGAGAATGTGTCAATAGATAGCGATACAAAAATATGATTTATTCATACACACAATTACGCCTACGTTCCCAAATAGGGTACGCAAAGCAAACGAATCCTGACATAGAGAAAACCACGATTATGGATATTTTACGCTTTGCAGCCACTTGTAGCATATTTTTAGATTTTAAGTCAATAAGTACAATAGTGACAGGATGCTAGCCAAAGCATCTTTACTTTAGTCACCACTTAAAATTACAATTTAAACGCACACAATTCCTGATCAAGGTATGTATGTACCTTTTGAAATGGCCACTAAAAAATCGCAGGAAAAAAAACAAAAAACTTTCAACGCTGTAGGTTTAGCAAACTAAAACGGGTACACTTATGTTTTTACCCGTGTGGTGCCGGGTTAGAATAGCACCTCCCCCTTTCTACCCGTGGGTGTCGTAAGAGTCGACTCTGGGAAAGGGTTAGTGTATTGTGGGCGATGGGCTAGCGACCTATCACTGCAATATCACGTTTAACCATCAGATTCTGGTTACCCTGACATTGCTAAACGTGGCACTGGATTTTTGAATTCATGTGCTCTGCCCACCCCTCTTGGGATTACAGGCGTGAGAATATGTATGTATGTACTTATGTTTTTATATAGCGATTAGCTCGACATGTTTCTAATTCTAATCGGGATAGTGGTTGGTCGGTTTCCCTGAACTGGAAACTCATACTAAGTCTGTTGATGGTGTGAACGTGCCTTTAGAGACTGATGTTAGTTGTGTGCTACCCGAAGTTTGAATAATAGTGATGGCGAAAATGTGGGTAGTTATCAGCCAGTGCGGTGTGCGGACGCTATACTCAGTTTCATTTAAGATTTGAATCTTAACTGTCAAAACCTCACGCATTTTTAAGTGAACACAAGGCATCACCACAAGTACTGATACTGTTTGTATTGAAATCATTATAACAGACAGTAATAAGTGTTATTGCACTAATCATATCTAGTTTTACCTTTGCGTTCCAGAAAAAAAATATTTATATTCCGTTGAAAATTCAAATCTTAAAAGAAACAGAGTATAGTAAAAATAGAAAATTGTAATTACTTCTGGTATTTCTCGTTGTCCTCCCTCAGCCGGTCGATTTCGGTCTTCGTCTTGGAGATGTGCTCGGAGTAGAACTTCTTTTCGGCTAACAACTCTTCTTGTAGTTGCCTGAAATGTAATGTAATATAATGTTCTATAGTTACTGTCAATTTGTTGAATTGTTGAAATATTGTACAGTCAAGGAAACTGATTACTGTGCCACTTTGTACCTTTTCACAAGAAATGTCGCTGTGACATACAATACTTTCTACTAATCAAAGCAATATGAAAGTCACTATGAAAAGGTTCAAAGTGGCACAGGTATCAATTTCCTTGACTGTACAGATTGAACATGAAATCACTGTGAAACTCGAATCACTCAACTTCGGCCGGATATTGACTGTAAATATTTAACCAGTAGTCAGTTATTCGCATCCAAAAATCCTAAAGTTTTTCCCGAAATTTTCATGTAAAAAAAACATACAAAAATCTGAAAATATTGCCCAGTCTTTTGTACTCCGGCTCTTAGTCAACCACGTAGCATCGCAATGTCGAACGATTACATGTGCATACGCGCCGACTAACGGGACTTGCGTACGGAATGTAAGGTATATAAAACAACTAGCTTCTGCCCGCGGCTTCGCACGCGTTAAATTCGGGCTAACACAGAAGAGATTTCGGAATTATTATTAGGAAGCGCCCGCCAGAATAGCCAGCAGACATTAGATTTTTTCCTACTTTCTCGACACTTATCGTCATTTTTTGGAAAATTCAAACAAAATCTTTATAAATTGTAGCCTATGTGCTATTCTGATGTATAAGCTACAGATGTAGTGAGAAACTATTTTCCTTCGGGAAAACTCGGATCTTTATCGGAATACGATGACATCCGAACTGTCAATGAATGATCGTATTAAATCAGTGACATTCTCATATCCATTAATAAGGAACTTTATTGTTTAGTGTCAAATGTCAAAATGAATAATGTGAGTGTATAATATAGAGATGTTACAACCACTTCCTGTAACTTTGAAAATATCAACTCAGTTTTATTGTCACTAGTAGGTAAACCAAACATTATCTCCACTTTAAAACATTAATTAAAAGGACAACAAAATAAAACTTTACTAGAATACTCTGAGTTGTTGCTATTTTTGAATATGCTATTTTCCGATATGATACAGGTTAATATTAAATATAATTTTCTTGGAATGGTTTTTAACCGTTTTCGAGGTTTTAGCATGGTTATACAACGTTTTTATAAGTAATTTGAAAATAATGATACTATAACGAATATTTGGATTGCGTATTATCCACTCTATATATATATTGGTCAGCGGATGCGACTTACCCCTACGGCTTTAAGATGGGTACTGAAGCTATTTGAGAGAGTACGATAAATACGAACTTTTCCGAAAAATTACGAAGGAAAATAGTTTCTCACTACATCTGTACATTACTGTGAAGTTTCATGAAAATCCATTCAGTAGTTTTTGCGTGAAGGAGTAACAAACATCCATCCATCCATCCATACATCCATCCATACATCCATCCATCCATACTCACAAACTTTCACGTTTATAATATTAGTAAGATGATGCAATGACCTGAAAAGGGATGAAAACATTTGTCTCCCACCAGATCAATAGTTAAAATTTTAACACAAGAGTTTCAGACGCATATACCCGGCCAAGGTAACGGCCCCAGTTATGGACGGTTTAACTTGACAAGCACCAGTGATGGACACTTCATCCATAATTTAAAGACCATAGAGTTGTGAATTGATCGTTGTAAAACAAATGACTATTCCTTAGTGGGTAGTAAATGGGTCGATCAACTATTTTATGTCCCTGGTTGCCATGGTTACGTCTCCTGACTAACCGAGTAAAATTGTGATTTTCTAGAATATAATCCGCTATAAGTCAAGTTTTTTTTTTATAGTTGTACGCATATCTTTATGGCGCATCTCCTGAGCATAGAACGGGACCTAAATTACAACCTTTTTCTAAGCAACTCTATCACAGTTGTCCCCTGACTTATGGGACAGAATAACAACACAAAATAGTTGATTGGCCCAAATAAGAGTCATTGTCCATTACTGGTTCTTTGTCCATTACCAGTGACTTTACCTCACTGATTAAAATATTTACGTCGATTACCGGCCACCCTATATATGTTAACTTACCTGTTAATTCCTTTCTGTGTTTCATAAGCCGTTGCCAATTCGCCATCTTCGTTCACTATGTCAACGTCCGATCCATAGCTGGACGATGTGAGGGACTTTAGGTTCACCGTCTATGGGAATAAAGGCCAAATTAGAATCTGTGAGATAAACGTGAGATTATGTAAGACTTTTAGTAATTTTATTATTTAACAACCACAAGATTACATAGAAAACTGGAATGAAATGGGCTACATCGGGGATCGAACCCGGAACACTGGCATTACGTGTCACATACTTACTAAAACAGAGTGCCTTAGACTAAAAAATATTTGAGGTGAAAATATGAAATAAGTATTTGTTTTTTATGGCGTCTCATACATTCTTCTATACTATTTCAATGTATGTATAGATCTGTGTCCTTTGACAAAAAAAGTCTTACATAATCAGGTCGAGTTGTATGATAAAAAAAAATCAAACATAATATTCAAATTAAAACATAAATACCATGCGATGGTTGCAACAGAATGCGTGGGTAGAAAAAAGTAAATAAATTAGTAATTAAAATCTCAATAAATTATAAAATCTTAAAGATAAAAATATCTTATCGTATCAATGAAAAATACAAAATACAGTTCATGCATGCATGAAAAATTGAACAGTCGCCGATTTATAATAATAAAAATAAATCAGCCGGTAGAACATGGAGTGAGAAGCAGTCGTTTTGGATGTTTTGTCATATACAGCACTTACTACATTTTTCAACGTTTGATACCATTGCGGTTTCTGTGTTGAAACAAAAAGGAAATCACGCTTAATAACAATTCTAAATAAAACTACATTCCTGTAAAGATATGTAGGCTTAACACCGCAACACGCGCGGGTCGCTGCGAGCGGGATAGTCTACCCGTCACTTTCTGACGTCTCTAGTTAGACAGTGACAGGTTGGTCTATCTCGCGCGCGACTCGTCTCACTGTGACTAAAGTTTTAGTCTTTGCTTTGTACTTTGTATTGTACAAATTATACTAAATTAGACAGTAAAAAGAAACTGGTAGTTTTACTTTTTTAAAGTCTAAATTTACGTTCGGTGTTATTAAAACCTTTTACTATATTTATTACACACTTTCTACATACTTTATTGGAAATAAACATATTGAGAAAAGTACAGGATAATTTCATAACACTTTACTTACTAAAACACCTATTTTTCAAATAACCGTGGACTCATAATACCTTAAAATGGTCTCATTTTTTAAGGGCCGATTCCGGTGTTTAAATAATAAATATTAGGGTTATTCGACGCTAAAACCATTATTCTTTCTGTTCAATTTCCAAAGACAGCTGCGGAAAATATTGCGCAGAACCGCGAATAATAAGAAACAATAATAGCACAAGTGTCAAAATAAATCATAAAATTAGACATTCTGCAATTTAAGTATTAAGGGACCAATCTGAAAATATTGATAGAGGTAAATGTAATTTAGCAGTTACAATCCCTAACCTACGAAAACTCTTCACAGCTTGCTGCGATTAATTTTAGAACACATGTAAGATGAAGTTGGGTAAAAATACACTCACAAAAACAAATCTTGCACCCTTTTTTTTATTATTTTAAGTTAACAGTCAAAAGTTTACGCATTTAAATACCTTTTTAAGACCCTGCATCAAACTACTTCGAGCCAACGGTAAATCCAGGATGAAATATTTCGATATTTTCAATTCCCTAGAAGGCGGCACTTTTATTCGTTTCTTAGTAACTACTTGATCATTCTCAGCCACTTCCATATCTAGGCCGAATCATTTGATATTTCCGATAAAATATCTAAACAACCACAGATTAAACAAAAATATTCGGCTTCAAAGTATTGGCACAAGCCCGATTATATTCAAGATTTAAAAAATCATTGTCAAAGTTTAAAAAAAAACTTCTAGATAAACGTCAGACTGACAGTCCGTTCCGAGTACACTGAAAAATTGTGTCATGTTTATTTTGCTATCAAAATGAGATAAATCTATTTGGATGAGATAACCCCGAATGACAGACGGACAGGATAACGTCACAGTTGTGTTGTGTTTTGATCAGTTGTTTGGACAGTTGTAACACAATATACTAACAAGCTTTTGTTAAGTAGATAATTTATAATGAAAAAGAACTAAACAGTTAATTTAAGTTAGCTTAAGAATTAAACTACCGTGAGACTCACTCATCTTATAAAATACGGATAACTCACGTTATAAATCGAGTTTAGCTCGACAAGTTTCGGACTAATTCGTAGCCCTTCATCTAGGAGCCGCGGCAGCTGCTGCTGCCAAACGCGAACTGCGCGCCTCGGCTCTCTTCGCGCGACATGTCGAGCTAAACTCGATTTATAACGTGAGTTATCCGTATTTTATAAGATTAGCTTAAGAAATACACATATTGGAACATTTAACGACAGTTAATCTTTCGCTGGGTGACAATAATCCCATATCCTACATACCTAACTAAACATCTTTGCATTTTTAACACCGATCTTTTTTTTTCTTTATAAAAGCGTGTATTTCTTTGTCCTTTTTTAAACGCTTTATAAAAGTGTTACATTGTGACAAATATTCTTTTATGTGCCATTTGCACTTGTCAATTTCGTGTTGGAGAATTTACCAAATGTATTATATTTATATATTTATATAATATATTATCAATGTATCATACCCCGTGTGGTGCCGGGTTAGAATAGCACCTCCCCCTTTCTTCCCGTGGGTGTCGTAAGAGTCGACTCTGGGAAAGGGTTAGTGTATTGTGGGCGATGGGCTAGCAACCTGTCACTGCAATATTCACGTTTGACCATCTGGTTACCCTGAAATTGCTAAACGTGGCACTGGATTTTCGAATTCACGTGCTCTGCCTACCCCTCTTGGGAATACAGGCGTGAGTATATGTATGTATGTATGTATATTATAATATATTACATAAATAGGCCATAAAATTATATTCTCGTTGGCTACGAATATGTTATCTGTGGTTGGGTATCTCTCGTATGCTCTATTTACTTAGGTATGAATGTCTTTATGTATTCTTGTATAAATTAGCATATTTTGTTGACACTGGAATAAATAAGACTGGGATGCATAAGTATTAAAAACTGAAGAATCAATTTGATTTTTTGTTATTTAAAGGCCTTCTTGTAGTTTTTAGAAATTATTATTTCTTGTAAGTTATTTGCAAGCAAAGCAACAGTATAAGACTACTTATTCCAATAAACCGCTTTAGTTATAAATCATGTTACATTTTCCTTGATTTTTATTTAAATGTTTGTTAGCCATCACACAACTAGACACAATCGCGACATAAGACAACAATAACTGTTTCCGAAGGCATTATGTTTGTTCTATTATTTATGTAAGAATGTCTGTTTGATTTCTTGAGTGACGACAGATAACCGGACGTTCCAAAGGCATTGCACATTTTTTTATCTATTTTTTGGTACTATTTCCTTTGGGCTTTTGCGAAAACCTAGTCAAATTACCTCGGATAGCTGTGAAATTACTATTGAAAGGTTCCATCTTATCCCAAAACGGATATTTCCTAGTTCAACAATTATTATTTCTTTCTATTCGCGATTCTACACAAATTCTCCGCAGCTGTCTTTAAAAATTGTGCAGAATATAGAATTAAATTTTATATTAGACGTATAACACTAGTTTTCAAATATACTTAAGCGTGGACAACAAAATCATCCACATAAATTCCTACAGAAACGACTTGTAATTTTTGTGCATACACGCACGGTTCAACTGCCTCAATACTTATGTATAAAAATAAAAGCAGAATAACTTACGTGGTTTGTGAGCACACTCTTTAGTTGTATGCACTCGTCGCGTCGTCTGTCTAACTCTTTCTGCATCACTCCCATTTGTTCTGTAAAACAAATCATTAATTAACAAAATGTTTCATTTCTGGTTTCTTCTCCCTACTTCTCCATAATAAGGTGGTCTATTCGAGTCTGCAGACAAAGCTGCAAAGTGCTACAGCGACCCTAGCTCTATCTACCGCCCAGTAATAGAACTCCTTCCACAAACGTCACCAACTGTCAAAGTGTTCTTCATCGCGCTAACGAAGTTTCGAAGATCGGTTGCATAAAGCTTGAACACGCCAAAACGTGGGCACACATAAGTACTTTTTTTTTCATTCACACTGTATAGGAACTATTTAGTGCTGTAAATGTAAACTCCTTTATATGATAAACAAAAAATATCTCGAGAGCGTATCACTTCATTCAGTCGTTTTCACGATGGCGAGCTCTGAATATCAGCA
>BHDV01033465.1:0-38728 GCA_005406045.1 Adoxophyes honmai | reverse complement strand
TAATAAAAAACTTGAATTATGGTTTACATATTTTTTTATTTCATATTTTATGTGCCCACGTTTTGGCGTGTTCAAGCTTTATATAACTTTCAACTTCCTCTCTGCGGACTTCGGTCCCCAGGCATAACATCTGCCTGGAGAGAAATCTCTCTATTGGAGTCTTTCCCACAGTCTAATCCTAATCATTAAACAGCAATAGAATGTCCCAAGTTACGGCCAATCACACTAACTTATGCCCAATATGCAAGTCAATTAGAGGATTTGATCCCGGAATCCAGGTCGTATTTTTAGTCCCGTAATTTCTCGGGATTAACTTTAATAAATCCCAGGATTTTCAGGATAACAACATTAGGGGAAGGGCAGTTCCAAAAATAGTGGCACTGGCAGGTTAAAGTGTTTTTTTTCTTTACCTTTTGACCTTAAATTGACGAAAAATGTGATTCTATATTTCTCAATAGTAGCATATTTGTAGGAGGGAATGAATTTGTTGTAAAAATGTTAATTATAGTTATGACGATTTAATGTTTTGTTAACATTTTTACAACAAATTCGTTCCCTCCTACAAACATCGAACGAGAAATACAGAATCACATTTTTGGTCAATAAAGGTCAATAGAAAAAAAACACTTTAACCTGGCGGAGCCACTACTTTTGGAATTACCCGAAAACGTTAGGGATTCAGACATAAGGTAAAAGTACCAATACCCGACGCCTCAACGCCCAATAGATGACACCGATCTGTCACCTGTCTTACTATGACATAAGGTTGCAAGTGCCAAGTATTGGGTCAGTGTCGAGCACAGGGACGTTTACCTTAGATCCACGATGAAGCACTAACCCATTGATTACCAAAGTGGGCTGTGGGCGCTGCAGGCCTAAAGGTGGGCGGTAAGAGACTCAGAAAAAAATGGGGCTGTTGTGTGTTATACTGGTTTTTAAGTAGGTGAAAAAATGGGGGGCGCTAAAGAACAATTTATTCTCAAAGTGGGCAGTAGGCAAAATAACTTTGGGAACCTATGCACTGACCTATGACCTCCTTGGACAGCAGCAGGCTGTCTCCGGAAGCCCGCAGCCTCTCCAGGTGCTCTCGCAGCTTCTTGTTCTCAATCTCCAGCTCTTCCACCTTGAAGCGGTCCAGGTTCGGGTTGGTGGGGGGAGAGGAGAGCCGATCTGCGAGAGAAGTGTTTCTTTAGAATGGAATAATATTTTAGTCGTTATTAAATTCATAGTACTAATGTAAGTTTCAATTTACATACATACAATAACGCCATATTCCCAAATAGGATAAGAAGAACACAGACAAATACAGATAAAACTAATTTCATACATTTTGCAATGCGTAAATCTAATCCCATTAAAAACATTCTGTAAAAAATATACCCAAGTCTCGTTGAAGCTGCTTGTTTATCTCTAAAAAGTAATGAAATCTAGACATAGTTGTGCCAAGTCTAAGGTTCCTTACTGCGATTTCTTTATCATTATAGTTAAAGTTGTGTGCCTTGGCCGTTGAACATTTTTTATACGTTGGTGAGTACAAGTCAATTTTGTTAACATGTAATGTTGCAACTACCTTGTTTGTTACGCTAGATAATAGCCCATACTGGTATGGGTAATTGGTATAAAGTGTTCAACGGCCAAGTCACACAACATTAACTATAATAATAAAGAAATCGCAGTAAGGAACCTTAGACTTGGCACAACTATGTCTAGATTTCATTACTTTTTAGAGATAAACAAGCAGCTTCAACGAGACTTAGGTATATTTTTTACAGAATGTTTTTAATGGGATTTCACTTCTTTTTGTAGAAACGTGAGCATATTCATTAATTATGTTAGATTTTTTTTATTTTACACATTTACTTATTTTTGCCAATTATCTTTCTTTTCTTTTTTCCGGTTTTGATCTCGTACAGTAGGAACAGGTTTTCGGATTGCCCATTCGCGGTCCTTAAATTAGAAGATGTGTCTCTCTACGCTGGATTTTTGCAATTACAGTCGATTTTTTTTTATGTACCAGAGCAGCTCAGGGTCTTCATCAGACACTTCAGACCTCAGATTTTTGACATCAAATGAAACGACCCACTAAGTTGAATATTTTTTGTAAAAGAAGTGTGTCGATCTCTATAGTAGTTTGGTTGGGCTCTAGTGTTTTCACCAGGTACTCCAGATCTTCGATTATCCTAGTTTTTACATTTTTCCCTTTATGTAGTCGTTAATCCCTAATCATGTACCAAATTTCAGCTCTCTGAGTTAACGGGAAGTACCAGTTCTATTTTGATGATCATGAGTGAGTGAGTGTCGAAAATGTGAAACTTTGCTTTCGCTTAACTTCGGAACTGAATTACCTACAGACTTGAAATTTTGGATTTTAAGTATCTAGTTATAGCTCACTAGATGACGAAAATTTCAGCGTCCTAGTATTATCCAGAGGTTCTCAAATAGGGGCCTGAAAATGCCGCGAAATGGTTCCAGTAAAGGATGGTACGGCAGTGCTTGCTTTGCGCTCGACTTGGTGGGGGCACTGCCGTGCCCCCCGATTTGGCTGCCCTCAACCAAAAACTCTCAGCATGTGATGATTTGGGCTACAGCAGGTCGCGTTTAGCGTGTGCGTGTTAGTACCATTGTTCAGAAGAATCTACTCGCGTTTTTATATCGAGATTAGCTCGACATGTTTCGGGCCAATCCGTGACCCATCATCTGGAGATAGTGTGCGTCTATCCGCTACCGTGGAGCCTAGCTCCATGGGTCACGAATTGGTCCTAAACATGTCGATCTAATCTCGATATGAAAACATTAGTACATCCGTTTACTTCACTATGAGTGAGTCTCACGGTAGTTTTACGTTTAAAATCTTTAATAGAAATGGTCCTTACTCATGAGCCGTTCCTCGAGGTCAGCCGCGCGTTTCGTGGTCCTCGACAGTTCGCTCTGGAGCGCCGATATCCGGTTCTGCATCCGCAGCACCAGGCCAGCGTCGGCGATCTGCGAGTACAATCATTATTGATGTGCTGAGTACACATACGAGGGATTCCTAAGTATGCCTACGTATTATGATTGTAGAAAATCATCATCTTCATCATATTCATCGGCGTCATCATCATCATCAAACAACAAAACATCGAACAACAAATAAAGAATACAGCAAAAAAAGAATTGGCCAAATCGATCAGTCGACCTGGCACGACGAGATGGCTAATATAAACAACAACATTAAATTTTGTTCTACGAGGACATTTGTAAGATTACGTTTGCTTCGTATGAATTTCTCGCATTTTAAAACATCTATTTAATTATAACAGTAAAATACAAAAAAAACAGCTTTTTATGAGTTTGCAGAAGACCACCTAACGCTTCTTTGTAGGTTGTGGTTTACCAGAAAACATTGTGTGTGACAGAGTGGTACTTTTTATCGCATAGAGTATTTAGCTTTACCACTCTGTCACTATCTTCGGTGAAGAATAATTAGGTACCTATTTTTAAATAGACAAATATTCTGACATGGACTTTCTCTAAAGTGAAGTCCAGAATTAGGCGAACTAACTTGACAGCCGAAAATGTTGCCAGACATAGGAAAAAATAAATAGTGATAAGTTTATGTCGATAATGTCGATATTACCATGTGCTTTCTATAAATCCGATTCTATTTAAATTTTATCAAGTAATTCGTCGAAACTTTCACACTCTTACATATTTTTGCCAAATATGGACGAACTACTGCAATTTACCGCGATTTAATATGATCTGAAGGATGTACGATTTTACTAACTAAATTGATCCAAGTTGGTGTATTTTTAATTTCTTCCAATTTTTATTATTATTCATTTACTTAGTAAAATTATTAGGATTCCAAACACAATAATAAAGATAACAAAACTTTTTTACTTTAAACATCGATTTTATAACAATACTTTTTACTTTAAACATCGATATTAACAGCACTGGCCAAACTGTGGCAACTTTAGTGCACAATGAACTGTCAAGTTAGTTAGCCTAATTTTGGACTCCACTTTAGGCACTCAAGGGAATATAAAAAATAAAATTGCAAAGGGACACTTGTTACAAAAGACAAATTATTGTCGGTAAAAAAGAAGTAGGTAACAATCCATAGTAATTTTGATAAATACCGGCATAGGTCCGTTGTGAGAGCCGGCGGACCAGTTCACAGCCTCGAGCGCGGGCCGAGAGTTCTCGACCGACCGCACGGACCCGTATCCATAGTCCTGTAAACATTTCTTTGTAAAGTTGTGACGACAAAAACGGAGATGGTACGGAATCGCAGTGACGCATCGTATCCGTACCGTGTTTGACGCACGCTCCCCACACCGCTTAAAAAAATGTCATCGGTTTGGGAGGTTCACGTCAACAATCTTTCATATTGGAAATGCCACGGCTGCGTATTTTTAGCAGCCGTCTGTGGAGCATTCGTCAAAAACGCTACGCTTACGCTGCGTTACTGCGATTCCGTTCCGTTACCATTTTTAAGCATTGATGTGTTCGCAATTTAACTTCATATGCACTTATACTCTGTTTATTGGAAGATTAGAAATTCAACGGTCAAATTTTGAATTTTTCTCTGGAATCCAAAGGCACTGGAAATTATTAGTACGACACTTATTGGGGGACTACACTGTGCCAATCCAGTAAAAAATGGAGTGATGTTAATCCGAGACGGATATGCTACCCTTAAAATACAAGGTCTTTCAGAAATCACACGCTTTATAAAAAAAAGGAATCAAGTAATAAAACAACTCACGTCTTCAACGGTGGTTTCCTGCTGCGAGTTGTTGCTGGCGTCGGACAGCGAGCGCCGGTGCTCCTTCGGGGCGGGGGCCCTAAGGGACGGGACATCATCATCATCATTACCATCACCTCAATCATCCTCAATACTATCATCATCACCGTTAACACCATTATCACATTCTTTATCATCATCCCCGTATTTACTATCGTTACCATAATCATAATCTTCTTCATCATCAAACTCATCATTCCTATCATCATAACCATCACAATCATTATTATAATCACAATTAACAGTATCATAATTATCATCACCATGTTCTTTGTCATCAGCCGCATCATTACTAACATTACCATCATTATCCTCACCATCATCACAATCACAACAACCACCACCATCATCAACATCATCACTATCATCATCATCATCATCATCATCATCACCATTCCATTGGCCGCTCGGCCAGCCGGTCTGGCAGCCGTTCCCTCGTGGCATAGTGACCATAGTAAATGAGTATATTTTTTTACAGAATTATTTTGAAAATCGTCAACAAATTAGCACGACTAGATTTAGCCTCAGCCCTAAGCTTTTTTTTAAGATACCCAATAATTTACCTCTGCATTGAGTCCAGCCTCTCTTGCAACTCATATTGGGTAGAGAGCAACTTCTGCCGACTCTGCCTCTCTGCTTCCAGCTCTTCGCTCAGAGCACTCTTCTCTTGCTCATGCTGCTTGTCTCTTTCTGCAATGGATAGAGAATGATTGAAGACTGACAAAAAAAAGACAGTTGACAGAAAAGACAGCTGACGGCTATACGACTTTGTTTTACATATACACACATACGCCATCACGTCTATGTTCCCAAATGTAAAAGGCAGAAAACACGAAACGTAAGGTAGACATAACCATGTGATGTGCAACTCTATGGTGGTTGCCATAAGCAAGAGAACTATTATTTCATGATTTTGCCAATGTGTAATTTTTAAAGTAGAATGAATACAAGTTTCCGTTATTGGTTTGTCTTGATATGTATTAATTTATTCTACTGTTTCACCATGTCTATTTTACGTTCCGCAACCACCTCTAGCATTTTTTTTTGTTATAAAAACATATGTTAATGGTAGGTGTAATGTTTTCACTTCAGTGACAGGTTTTCATTCTATCCCCAAATGGAAAGTCATATAAAATCTTCTACAGCAGCGCATTAAAATAAGTCCGCGAACTCTTCCGCGTCCGCGAACGAAGCCGCGGGCAAAAGGTAGTATGAATATAATTATCATTTCACTCTCAAATCTCACCTTTCCAAAACTGAGCTCGACTCTCAAACTCTTTCGACCATACTTTGTAAGCTCCAATTTCCAAGGATGGAGGTCCATTTTGACCATTTTCCCGAGATGGAGGGTCATTTTGACCATTTTCCTGAGATTTGGGGTCATTTAGACCATTTTCCTGAGATTTGGGGTCATTTAGACCATTTTCCTGAGATGTGTGGTCATTTTGACGGCGATCCTGAGCTGATGGATCATTTTGACTATTTGCGGGTGTTTGTGGGTTATTTTGACCATTTTCAGTTGTTTTGGGGGTATTTTTCCCATTTTTGGTAAACGGAGAGATGTATGGACTATTGTTGTTTAATGGAAGTCCATTTTGAGTTGTATTTGCAGAAGTAGCCTCCAAGGGCGTCATTGCTAGTGAATCAGTAGGGACCACCATTTTTTTAACATATAATTATGTTGGTAAATCTATAATCACTATGACTTTTTCATTCCTATCGAATTCAGATATAGAATATTGCACGAATTGTTACTCATACTTATTGTATTTTATCACACTTCAATTTAAAACACTAAAGTCTATTAGATTCTTAAGAACACTGTATTGTTTACACAAAAACAACAGTATTTTTTACTTTCCAAAACTGTAATAAATCTGCCTACGTTTTCTAACCTATTCTACAAAAAACCGAACACTACTCTAACTAAAACCAACGCACACTTTAAAAAAACATTCTGACATTTAACATTTTCGCGCAAAAATTCAACACGGCACTAGATTTGTCAAAATATTCGTCAAAATGAGGTTATGTTAACAATTATACTGGTCAGCGTTGCAAAGCTGTCAACCAAACATTACATAGTGTGTTATCTATCGAACACTATCTTTCATTAATTTTATCTAATGAGTTACGTTGCCGTAATGCATAGATATAGTGAAAGTGGTAAATAATCAATTGAATTTGCGTGCGTTTTGATAGATTATTCGGGTAGGTGTTTGGGTTGGTTGAACTTTTTTTTTTCAACTTTCTTTCTGTTTTCTCTTATTATTTATGTTTTGTCAAGGTCAGCAGAAAGAGATCCCTCGGGAGCTATGTTCGGCTTTGTGCTCTTGAGTTGTTGTATATTTGACCCAAAAAAAGAATAAATAATATTTTTACTTTTTTTGTATTTTTGTTAAAGCGGCAATAGAAATACATAATCTGCGAAATTTTCAACAGTCTACCTAGCACCGTTCGTGAGATACAGCCTGGTGACAAATCAACGGACGGAAGGTCGGACAGCGTATTTTCAGTAATAGGGTCCTCTTTTCACCCTTTAGGTACGGAACCCTAAAAGTGAAGCGCGTAATTTACCCTACAACCGTACCACACCGTAAGGTTAGCTGGTAGAGATCCCTTTTAGGATAAGTCCGCCTTTGTACTTTTTAATTTGCAACCTAACCAAATTTTTTCTTTCTTTTTTTGTCCTAAAAGAGTTTTTTCTTTTGTTGGCTTTAAACCTGGCTATTAAATTCACAGCGACTTTTCTCGCATTATTTTCAAATCTAAATTGTTGTCAATAAAATTTGTGGACAGTTTTGCTATCGCTAACCAGTATCATATCTCCGATAATATTTTATTAATCCGTCTAAATTGATTATTATTGTACTCGGTGAATCAGAGTCGCACATTGTGTTATGTAGGAACATACAAACGTACCAATAGGCAATGTGCGTGTGATTTGAAGATGGACGATTTTTTTTACATAAAATCCTTTATAATAGGATTAGATTGCCGTCAATAGTCTTTGTTATAATGTTATAAATAGACATGAAAATATTTTTCAAAATCTATCAAAAAATTGTGAGAAATTCAAGCCGCTTCATCTTCAAATAGATATTCTAAAATCGTCCAATTTGAAAAATAAAGAAAAAATATCTAAATTATATTATTCAAATTAGAAATTACGTTTAATTCAAAATCTTACCTTCAATGGCTATATCATACTGCTCCTTGCAGCTCTTCAGCTCATTCTGCAGTTTCTCACTCTCTCCCTCCCACGACTCCCTCTCTATGACGTAATTCTTTTCTATCTCTTTCTTCTCCTCGATGAGCTGTTTGTTGCTGTCTCGCTCGCTCGCTAGCTCAGCTTGCAACGCCGATATAATGCTGTCCTTGTCTTCTATCGATACTTTTAGGGTCTTCGCTTCGATCTCTACAAGACGGAGGAGGTCTAGCTTCGCCCTGAGAAAGAGGTGTTGTTTTTTACACACTGTTTCAAGATTGTTACTTAAACGAAAGTAACACCCCGCTAAAAAAAAAAGAAATTGACACCCCGCTACAAAACAGTTATTTAGTCGGAATTGACACTCCGTTACAAAATTGTCACTTGGTCAGAATTGACACCCTGCTGCAAAAATGTTACTTAATCAAAATTGACACCCCGCTACAAAATTGTTATTTAGTCAAAACACCCCGCTACAAAATTGATATTTAATCGAAATTGACACACCACTCCAAAATTGTTAAGTACTTACTTGGTCGAAATTGACACTCCGCTGCAAAATTGTTACTTAATCAGTATTGACACCTTACACAGAATTGATCCAGGTCTTACTTGAGGTCCCCGCACTGCTGCGCCAGCGGCTCCAGGGCCCTGGTCTTCTGCTGTGCCTCCCCCAGCTTCTGCTGCAGGCTGATGATCTTGTTGAGCGTCTTCACGTGGTCCAGGAGTCACTTGTACTCCACAGACTTATATCGAAATAGATGACTCAAGTGTATGTACTTCGCGTGCCAAAAAGGAGGAGCAATGCTCTTCCTTTGACGCGATATAAATCTGTGTTGTACAGTGTGTCTTTGACAGCTGTCACCCATGCTATTAATGCAGGGGTTCCCAACCTTTTCATCGAGCCTCCCCCGAATCACAAATAATATTTTCATGTGACATTTTTCAGTATTTACAATGTAGATTCTACGTCAAAACTGGCGTTATTTTAACCATGTTTGATTTTGTGTACATTGAAATTCGTTTTTTATTGATAACATAAACGCACGCCCCTTGAGATTACTCTACGCCCCGCGAGGGGGGCGCGCCCCCCTGGTTGGGAACTCCTGCAATAATAGAACTAGAATAGAGGCTGATCCAGGTCTTACCAGGTGTACTGTCTAGTCTGTCACTTTGACAGCTGTCACCTGCACCAAACTATAATGGAACTACAATAGAGGCCGGTCCTTCTTACTTGAGGTCCCCGCACTGCTGCGCCAGCGGCTCCAGGGCCCTGGTCCTCTGCTGCGCCTCGCCCAGCTTCTGCTGCAGGCTGATGATCTTGTTCTCCAGCCCCTTGTTGAGCGTCTTCACGTGGTCCAGGCTGCGGGCCTCGATGCGGAGCCGCTTGTATTGACGGCGGGCGAGGAAGCGGCGGATCTGTGGAATTGTACACATAGTTTGGCTACACGCTCAACTTTCTTTTGTATTCTATTATTTTTTTGCAAACATGAGAAATGAACAAATATGTAATTATAATAACCCTGCACTGTAATACAATGTATAAGAAAATAAATATTCTTTAATCTTTATTCCTTTTTCTTTCTTGTTTATTATTTATTCTTTATTCTCTGTTCTTTCTTTTTTATTCTTTATTCTTTATTGATTATTCTTTATTTTTTATTCTTTATTGTTTTATTTTTTGTGTGTCTGCTCTAATTTTACATGTTTTGTCAATTTGTCTCGAACGTCAACAAGAAGAGGATCCCTTAAGGAATATGTTAGTCTTTGTGCTTGTGTATTTTTCCGTGCTTGTTATATCGTCATGTTTTTTTTCTATACAATTAATAGTTACTATTTCACATTCCGTTGTCTCTTTCAGCATAACTTCAAGTTAAAACATAGAATAGACAAGAAAAAACAGAGACAAGTTGTTTTTTTAGTCGCCTCTTACGACATCCTCGGAAGAAACGGAGAGGTACTTACAGCAGCCTGGGCAATAACGAGTTGCCTTCGCATCTTCTTGACGCGCTTCCTCGCGAGGTAGCCGCGCGCGTACCGCTGGATAACCATAGCCTGTAACAACCATTATATTATCAGTAGTGTTTATTATGAAACTCGCTTAAAGCTCATTTGCCGGTGAGTTACACCCATGTTGTGAGATTTCATGAGAAACAATTTCTATAAATAATGACTATCATGGTACGTTTACACGCTTGCCGAGACTTGACAAACGTCCACAAGCTCCAAGCCTTTAACAAACGCTCTTACCATACAACAGTCCTTGCAAGCCACGCCAAACAGCCTGTTTACACGCTTGCGTTTGTGGAGGCTTGTGTAGACTTGCCAAGCGTGTAAACGTAGCATTAGAATTCCGGTTTTCCCATAGAAAAAATATACAGGATGGCCTGAGATTTACAGTAAAATTTAAACCAGTGTTCGGGTACATACGTCTTAAAACCCCTGTAAAATATTTCCTGAAATTTTTAACCGACTTCAAAAAGGAGGAGGTTCTCAATTCGACCTATTTTTTTTTTTACTCGATATCTCGAAAACCCGTGGACCGATTTTCAAAATTTTTTTTTAATGTAAAGGGTATAACTCGAAATAGGTCCCATTGGCACGAAACCAGGATCTGATGATGGAATCTTGGAGAAAAAGGGAACTCTTCAAATTTTATATGGAGATGTACGGCGTTTTCGGTAATTTGTTGATGAAGTCAAGATTTTACATTCAGTAAACAGAATACAAAAAATCCTAATTTGAAGTCGGTTTTTTTTTGTTTAAAATTATTCACTATTGACTTTGTGGAGACAAACGCTTCATCGCTTTTCAGGTCATTACGCCCTGTATTTTACCTACTTTACGATACGGCCCATACGCCAATCCCGATAGTCGACGTGTACGCACCTGCAATCGTTCGACATTGCGATGGTACGTGGTTAACTAAGAGTTGTAGTAAGCAATAATAATTTAGGATTGAAAAATAATGTTTTTTTTAATGATGGTTTTTTTATTCGACGCTTCGCGAAATTCAAAATAATTTATAATTATCTGTACAGTATTCCCAAAAAAATAAGTCACATCGGCTGTTACCGTCTGCGCCGAGAAGCGCAGAACGATATCCCAGAGTAGCCGAACGAGTAATCTATCTATAGGTATTGAACTTTATTTACAAAGGATTTGGGCACAATTTTGCTTGCTTTTTTGCACTTTAGTTCGGCTACTCGACGCATTTGGCGCTGGAGTGCTAGACATCTGTCATATAATCAATCACAACGCAAGTGTTCAGCGCGCGAAAATAGTAGATTGTTCAACAAGGGACTAAAACAAGCCATAATGTCACGAGATATTTACACACCCGAGCATAGCGAGGGTGGCTATAGTTCGAGTGTCATTATGGTTGTTCAGTCTCGCGTTAAACACTCTACTTTTCACTTTGAATGCGAGGAAAAATCTGTTATATAAAAAATTACAATACTGATTACAACAAAGCTTTCCATGTACAAATATGTTTTAATCTAACCTAAGAAAAATTTAAAAAAAAAACGCGGTTTTTCTTTTCTTTTACTTTTTTTTGTAAAGTGACGCTTTGAATGCTTGCATATTTAGCCAACAGATTTTAACTTTAAACTATTTTTAAGCTTATTATTATTACACTATGCATAATAAAATGTGTTAATAATTATTATAATGAAATAAATTATTACATATTCGTAATCAATAATCGTGTTTTGCGAATTTAAAAGTTTTTTTGGCAGAGTAACAATTACCGCCATTTTTAAAGACGTAGAAATAGCCTCATTGACAATTTGAGGTTATTTTTACGTCTATAAAAATGGCGATAATCCTACGTTCACAAACACGGTGACTGGCTGTTTAAGAGGTTTCTAAGGCCAATTAAAAAAATATTACTTTAGCCCCTAGAGCTTAAAAAGGAGTTTTAGGCCCGCTATATAGGGACTAAAGAATTAGTCCAGTCATAATTGACATCCGAAATCGAAAATTTAACAATAATTCCAAAAGTTTTCAAACTTCGGTCTAGTGAATTGGTGTACATTGAGACAACAATAAATCTCATTTTGCAACCTTGTCCGCAGTCCGGAAAATTGTTAAAATTGCAATTTAATAAATTTTTGCTGTATGGTCGTGAAAAAAATTCCAAAAGTTCTGCAAAGTTGGAGTTGTGTTAAATATACTATTTTACATCACGTGTCAAATTTGCAACCAATACAAGTGTACGGAACATTTTTTGTTATTAAAAATTAATGTTTTTCTTTATTAAATTGAAGGAAAACGTTCCAAAAGTTCTGCAAACTTGACACATACATCGGAAAAATATACCGAACGGTTGTATAAATTTGCAACCTTTTTGGTCGACCGGAACATGTTTATTTATAATTCGTTTTAAATTCGTGGTCATTTTTTGAGCAAGGCTGTCTCGGAAAAATTACAAAAGTTTTGAAACTTGGTTGCAAATTTCGAAAACATCTATTCTGATGCAATACTGGTATAATAAGGATATTGTAAAAAAAAATTTTGCAAATTTGTAAATGCATCAGAATAGATGTTTTCGAAGTTTGCAACCAAGTTTCAAAACTTTTGTAATTTTTCCGAGACAGCCTTGCTCAAAAAATGACCACGAATTTAAAACGAATTATAAATAAACATGTTCCGGTCGACCAAAAAGGTTGCAAATTTATACAACCGTTCGGTATATTTTTCCGATATATGTGTCAAGTTTGCAGAACTTTTGGAACGTTTTCCTTCAATTTAATAAAGAAAAACATTAATTTTTAATAACAAAAAATGTTCCGTACACTTGAATTGGTTGCAAATTTGACACGTGATGTTAAATAGTATATTTAACACAACTCCAACTTTGCAGAACTTTTGGAATTTTTTTCACGACCATACAGCAAAAATTAATTAAATTGCAATTTTAACAATGTTCCGGACTGCGGACAAGGTTGCAAAATGAGATTTATTGTTGTCTCAATGTACCATTCACTAGACCGAAGTTTGAAAACTTTTGGAATTATAGTGAATTGATTGTCTTGACTGACTGGACTAAATCACTTTAAGAGCATGAGAAGTGAAAAATTTCTTTTATCATTGGTAGATCGAAGTTTCCCGCGCCACAAAACTGGTCTAATACGCAGGTACATCGTGGAGCATTCTTTGTTTGGTAATACTGTAAGAGCGTATTAGCCGCAGGTTGAGTACAACTGGAATAGAACCTTCTATAAGAAATCGGCAGTAGTTTCACAGCTTTCACGGACGAAGTAGCGTTGTTCTAAACCTACACGATAAATAGATAGAACCTTCTAGAAAAAATCCAGGGGATAAAGGATAGAACCTTCTAGAAAAATCCAAGGGATAAAGAATAGAACCTTCTAGAAAAAAATCGGTAGAAAACATCCACTCACAGCTTTGACCCTCCTCGCGTCGCGGTACAGCCTGCGGGCCAGCAGCCCCCGCGCGCGGGCTTGGAGCCCTATCGCGAGCCTTCGCAGCCCGAGGTACCGGCGCCGCGCGAGCCAGCCCCGTACGTTCCGCTGGATCTTAATGGCGGCACGGAGGCGGCGGACTTCTTGCGCTTTGCTGTTGGTGATAAAAAACAGGTCAATATCCATAAATCTATGAAATTCAAAGCAAGCATATGTAAGTAAACGAGTGGATGCGTGTAAAATGTACGCACGAGTATGTACGCTTCTGTGCGAGTAATATAAACGGAAGCGTTCATGTAGCATGTACGCATGAATATGTACGCTTAAGTGAGTGTAGCATGTCTGCATGAGTTAGTACGCTTGTGTGCGTGCAGTAAGTATACGCGCGTGCGTGTAGCATGTCCGCACGAGCATGTACGCTTGTGTGCGAGTAGTACGTACGCGTGCGTGTATGAGTATGTACGCTTGTGTGCGTGTATTCCGTACGTACCGCCTAGCGAGGTAGCCCCGACATCTCGCCTGCAAGCCGATAAGTTGCCGCATGCGACGCAAATACTTGCGGCGCGCCACAAACCGCCGCACGCAACTTTGTACGCGCACGCAGTAGAGACGCTGGATGTCCGCGCGGATCTTTTCTAAATACGCCACCTAGAGGAAATGGGTTACTACTTTAGAATGTGTATAGTCTATTTTTTAACTTAGATATTACACAGGGTGGTCGACAATTGACCGTAAATATTTTACCCGTGTGGTGCCGGGTTAGAATAGCACCTCCCCATTTCTTCCCGTGGGTGTCGTAAGAGTCGACTCTGGGAAAGGGTTAGTGTATTGTGGGCGATAGGCTAGCAACCTGTCACCGCAATATCACGTTTAACTATCTGGTTACCCTGTATTTGCTAAACGTGGCACTGGATTTTTGAATTCATGTGCTCTGCCTACCCCTCATGGGAATATGGGCGTGAGAATATGTATGTATGTATGTATTTTAAACAGTAGTCGAGTATACGTGAATTGAAAACCCCTGTGAAGTTTTTATTTACGAAAATCTGTAAATATTGTCCAATCTTTTGTACTCCGACTCTTATACCTTATCGGTTTAGGTAGTTAAAACAATATAAACAATCTTGACGTGTCTTTTTATTTAAACATACACTTTATAAATCAAAATCTTTACATTTTACAATTTAGGTATGAAAAAATCATTTACTTTCATAATTGAATTGTATATTGTAACAATTTAAATTTTTAGACTGTGTATTTCAATAAAAAGACATATCAAGATTGTTTACCATCTTTTAAGTACCTATCAGTCTATAGTATAGTACCCATAGCACAGGCATTAATGCCTAATTTGTGACTAGGTGGTTGATGTAAAATTGTCCAATGATTATTACCTATTACTTATATTTCCAGTATACATTTATTTTCTTAGATTAGGATTTTTACAATATGAATATAAAAAGTAAAATACAAAATGCACTTACAAAAAACAAACACACTATAAACACCTAATCTAGGACGCCGTCGGAAACGGGGCAGGACCCAAGCTACCAGCGGTTAGGGCTGCAGACTGAGGAACCTCCTAATGATACGCGCCGTGTCAAGGAGTACCGCCTTTTGCATCAAACCCTTGAGCCAACCGTCTAGCGAGAGTCTTCTAAGATGGTGGTCGAGACTCTTCGCTATGAGACCGTTTGCTGAGACGACTATCGGTACAATGATCGTCGAATCCACATCCCACATGTCGGTCACCTCGTGAGCCATTAATATGGTACTTGGGAATTTAGGTGGTAAGATTTTTTCCAGTGCTAACTTACCCCTAAACCTTGCCATCTAACGTGCCGCTTACCTGGCCAGCTCTGAAGAATATCTTGGTGGCCCCGAACTGGTACTTATCCGGGTCTTTGAGGTGTTTCTCCAGCACCCGGCGGCAGGTGCCCTTGATGTCTGCGCGGTCCAGGTCTTTGTGGGCGCAGAGGAGACGGTATCTGAGGAGTTAGGAGTACATACATACATACATATCGTCACGCCTCTTTCCCACAGGGGTAGGCAGAGACTACTTTGTTCCACTCGCTACGATCCTGACATACCTCTTTTGCTTCATCTACATTCATCAATCTCATACATGGTCGTCGGTTTCGGGTACTCTTGACCTGACCTGTTTCTAAAATGTCCGCAAATTGGTCACGGAACGTCCGTCTAGGTCTTTCCCTCCCACTGCACTCCACATTCCCCGTATAAATTTGTTTTGTCAGTCTTCTTTCATCCATCCTCTCTATGTGTCCAAACCATGAAATTCGGCTTTAAATACACACTAGGGTCGTCACGTATATTCGCATTTGCATTTACAAAATCCGTACCAAAAACAGCAAAAAACAAGTTTTTTCTATGGTAGCCCCTTAATTATTATTATTATTTTGATTTTAGTATTTTTGTTACAGCGGCAACAGAAATACATCATCTGTGAAAATTTCAAGTCTCTAGCTGTCACGGTTCGTGAGATACAGCCTGGTGACAGTCGGACAGACAGACAGACAGCGAAGTCTGAGTAATTGGGTTCTGTTTTTACCCTTTGGGTACGGAACCCTAATAAGAAACACTAATTTTGTATGATTTCACCCTGTATTTAGACACCAACCTGTTGAAGAAGTCTTGATACAACCACCTTGAAGGGAACCCGGCAGCCGATATCCTGATGGTTTCCAAGACTCCACATGCTCTGAAACAAATCAATAAATATAATAAAATTCCGACTGTACATTTTATCCAAGTGAGTAATATTATTACGTCAGCTGGCAAAATTCATACCTCAGCTAATAAAATTCGTACCTCAGCTAGTAAAATTCATACCTCGGCTAGTAAAATTCATACCTCAGCTAGTAAAATTCATACCTCAGCTAGTAAAATTCTTACCTTTGCTGATAATATCGTTACCTCAGTCGGTAATATTCTTACCTTAACTGGTAAAATTCTTACATTAGCTAGTAATCATACCTTAGCTGGTTAACAGCTCGATGGGGATGAAACTGGAACGGTTCCTTAGTGTCATTAGGCTTGATACACCGTACATAGTGCGGTGTGGTGGCCGACAGCGTCGCCATCAGCGCTGACAGCGACGCGCGGAACTGCGCGCCGACAGTCTGCTTCTGACCTGACGTCCGGCGCGGCGGTTGCTGCAATCATAGTTAATTATGAGACAGCGTTAAAGGAGATAAGCTATAAAATACATACAACACACCTATATTCACGAATGGGATAGGTTATTTAGACTATGACTACATAAACAAACCTATGGCTTCACGTTTGTGTAGTGGTGACGTATGCCTGTATATAATCGATAGGTTAGTATCCAAATAAACCAGTATTTACTCGAAGCTCGGACGTTTCAGTAGTCTCCCATTACTTTCCCTACATTTGGTAGCCGTTTCTAACATATTATTCGCCTAACACATTCAAGTTTTATCATAACCGTACTGACTGGCCTAGCAGAGTACCAGAGTACCAGACTACCAGTCTACCGGTCTACCGATGTAATGGTTTGCTGGTTTACTGGTTTACTCTCCTACTAGTGTACCGGTATACTGGTCTCTCAGTCTACTGGTCTACTAATCTACTAGTATACCGGTCTACTCACAGTCAGGCTAGCCAGCAGTACGCCGGGCGTGGCGCGTCGTCTTTCTGGCAGGGGCAGCGTAGAAGACTGGTCTACTGGTCTACTGGTCTACTAGTCTACTGGTCTACTCACAGTCAAGCTAGCCGGCGGCACGGCGGGTGTAGTTCGTCGTCTCCCCGGCGGGGGCCGCGTAGAAGACTGGTCTACTGGTCTACTAGTCTACTGATCTACTCACAGTCAAGCTAGCCAGCGGCACAGCGGGCGTAGTTCGTCGCCTCCCCGGCGGGGGCAGCGTAGAAGACTGGTCTACTGGTCTACTGGCCTACTGGTCTACTCGCAGTCAAGCTAGCCAGCGGCACGGCGGGCGTAGTTCGCCGTCTTCTCGGCGGGGGCAGCGTAGAAGACTGGTCTACTGGTCTACTAGTCTACTGGTCTACTCACAGTCAAGCTAGCCAGTGGCACAGCAGGCGTAGTTCGTCGTCTCCCCGGCGGGGGCAGCGTAGAAGACTGGTCTACTGGTCTACTAGTCTACTCGTCTATCGGTCTACTGGTCTACTCACAGTCAAGCTAGCCAGCGGCACGGCAGGCGTAGTTCGCCGTCTCCCCGGCGGGGGCAGCGTAGAAGACTGGTCTACTGGTCTTTCCGCCTCCAGCATGACATGGATCAGTCGGCAGCTCGTAGCAGACTTGACGCATTCTAGCTGTTCTTCTGAGACGGTATCTCTGTTCTTTTCGAGGAAGCCCCCGCATTGATATTCTACGTTGTCGGCGAAGTGTTTTATGATGAAGGCTGGAAAGAAAATACCATCATCATTGCCAGTACATAGAATGAAACAGAGTCAGGATTATTAGATACTTATGCCATTTTCTTCCTATTCTAGATTCTGCACAATTTTCAAATACAGAAGAAACAATAATGGGATAAGTGTCAATAATAAAGTCGGTGAGTAGCTTCGACGAATAGTAAGTCAGCTGGTGGTGAGTTCACGAGTATTACGCCAGGAAGTAGTGAGTTCACGATTAGAAACTTAGGGAGTAGGGAATCGATTATTAGTAACTCATTAAGTCGTGAGTCGACGAGTAGTGAGTCAGTGACTCGACGAATAGCAAGTCAGCCAGCTAGTAGTGAGCCCATGAGCAGTAAGGCAGTGAGTAGTAAATACACGAGTATTAAGTTAATAAGTAGCGAGTCGACGAGTAGTAATCAAGTGGATAGTGAGTTAACGAGTAGTAAGTTAGTGAGTAGTGAGTAAGTCAGCAAGTAGTGAGTCGAGTCATAAGTCAGTGAGTAGTGAGTCGAGTCATAAGTCAGTGAGTAGTGAGTCGAGTCCTAAGTCAGCGTGTAGTGAGTCGAGTAGTTAGTGAGTAGCGAGTCGAGTAATAAGTCAACAAATAGTGAGTCGAGTAGTAAGCCAGCGAGTAATGAGCCTAGAAAGTAGTCAATGTGTAGTGAGTCGACTAGTAGGTAAGTCAGCGAGTAGGGAATCGATGATTAATCTCGTTGAGTAGTTAGTCAATAGTCAATAGTGACTAGTGCTATCTCACCGGCCTGCCCGAAGCGCGGCTTCATAAAGTGCGGGTACTGGTGGCAGGCGGCGTGTAACTTGGCCACGAAGCCCTGGTCGGAGCCCTGCGGCACGCGGCACTGCTCGTCCAGGAGCGCTAGGACTCCCAGCCGGTCCTCGATCAGGTCTATGCACGGCTGGTTGTCGTAGAAGTCTATCATCTTCCAGGATATTTCTTCCTAAGGGAGAAGAATTCAAATTAAGATATTTTTTGCACGATACAAACACCACTCATGTATTCCCAAACAGGTGGAAGAGGTATGATAGGGACAGGTTTTTAGCCTGTCGCCTGAGGGGTACACAAACCTATTTCCTTAGTCGCCTCTTACGACATCCATGGAAGAAATGGATAAGTAGGTATTATTCTATCCCGTCGCTCCACAGGAAATCATACATTCTTTATACCACGTAAATACATACATACTTCTATTTCTCGATCCGTAGCCTAGTCTAATAATATATATTCTTTAGGTTTTCAGTGTTAAGAGTAGTTTGTAAAGCGACCAGTTGAGGGCAGCTCTGTCAAAACGCTTGCGCCATCAATTTGTTTGCTATTCGCTTCGCTAGATGGCGTTGCCAAGGAGTTACTTTTCTATGACGCTGACTGTATCTCTCTCTTTCTTTCTTACATACCTTAATATACTCGTCCTGCTCCAGCTTAAAGACGTGGGAGTTGAATTGCTGTTGCAGCTTCTCATTCGCGTAGTTTATACAGAATTGCTCGAATGAGTTTATTTCAAACGTTTCAAATCCATATATATCCAGTACACCTGAAAAAACAGTTTAGTCGTCAGTTAGATAAAATATTAATATTACATACATACATCACGTCTTTCTTCCTAAATGGGGTAGGCAGCACACACGAAACGGTACGTAGACAGATCCATAACTATTTCACTACGCAGCCACTTTTAGTATAATTTTAGAATTAAAAATAAAATGGTAGAGGTATAATGGAGACAGGTTGCTAGCCTGTCGCCTAAAGCATACCTAAACCTGTGTCCATAATCGCATCTTACGACATAGGAATAAATACAAAGGAACCACATAACATAATACAAAAAACAATATGACAAGTAGTTAACTCTTCAAAGTTAATATACAGGGTGGCCTGTAATTAACCGTAAACATTTTAACCAGTGGTCGGGTATACTATACGCGTCTGGAAACCCCTGTGAAGTTTTTTCCCGGAATTTTCACGCAAAAAAAAAAACGATAATCTAAAAATATTGCCCAGTCTTTTGTACTCCGGATCTAAGTAAAACGCGTAGCATCGCAATGTCGAACGATTGCATGTGCGTACGCGGCTGTTAATGGGGCTTGCGTACGGTACGTAAGGTAGGTATAACACAGGGCGCATTGACCTGAAAAGCGAAGAAACTTTTGTTTCTCCCAAGTTGAACAATTAACATTTTTAGGAAATATTTGACAGGGGTTTTCAAACGCATGTACGGTCGACCAAGAAAGTGGTCTACCACTTTTGACAAAAGTTTCTGTGAGATCAAAATTATCACAAGGTTGACATTGTCACTGTCATACTATTACGGCGAGGGGAAATCGACTTTGTTGTTTCATGAGGTTCAAATAAATATCGATCTTGAGGGGGTAGAGCAATTTCTTGATCGACTGTACTCGACTACTGGTTAAAGTATTTATAGTCAATGTCCAGCCACCTTGTATGTTTTATAAATAAAAAATTGCAAAAAAAAACCAAGAAAAACAGAATTAACGATAAAAAATATAAATTTTTGACACGATTCTGCACGTCTATTCAATGTTAAAAGTACAGTCAGCTCACCTATGAAGTGGCTCTTATTCTGAGCGGTCTCTAAGGCCCGGTTCACACACTTGACGAGCCACGCGAACAGTTCGCCGTACAAGCGCTTGGCGAGCGCGTCGCGCGCGAAAGCCGCGCGGTGGATGTCCATACGGGAGACTATGACCTGAGCACATACAGAGAAAAAATAAAAAATAGTAACAGGGATAACATGGATTACACATTTTTGTTGACATACATACGGTGTTTTCACTATAGCATGGTGCGGGTGACATCTTGATTCGCCGTTTCGTTTTACTCGAAAAAAGTTGCTACGGTCTAAATATGTGGAAGTAGATCTTATTCGTTGCTTGGATATGATTGGCGGAAAATATTATTTGGTATCAGCATTTTATATCATTACATTAGTTTTATTGACTCAAATATCGACACTTGTATTTTCTAGTATAGAATTTGACAGATGTCACTCACACCATGCTATAATGAAACCACTGTTATATGTTGAACTTATCTAAAAATTCAACAATACAATCACGCCTGTATTCCCAAATGGGGTAGGCAGAGCATACGAAATGTCACCAAACCAAAACCACGAATACTTCACATTTCATAGCCACTGTGGGGAAAAACTCCAATAGAGAGATCTCTCCAGGCAGATGTTATGCCTGGGGACCGAAGTCCACAGAGAGGAAGTTGGAAGTTGAATTTATGATAACGAAACTTCGTTAGCGCGATTTAGGATTGTTTAGTTCCGCTATTAGACGATAGGTGGCGCTAGGGTGCTACACCACTAATGGCATAATTTTAGCTTCAAACATACATGGGAAAAAGTATAATAGTGGCTGGTAGTCAGCCAGTTGTCTAAAGCCTGAACCCTTAGTCGCCTCTTACGACACCCACGGAAGAAATGGAGAGTAAAAGGTAATTACCTCGTGCGCAGACGCGATGCGGCGGTGCGTCAACCATCTTGAGAGTTCCGGTTTAGAAATTCCAAGTAAATTGCACACCTTTTGCAAATGTCTGTCGTTTGGCTGAAAATTTAAAATTTTTATATGTATTTATATCATAAGTACATAAAGGGTTATTCCTGGTAGGACTTGACAGAAGAGCTAAAATGCAATATTTTAACCCCTCATATGTATGTATGGCCGAAAATTAACGGTTCTTGAGTTATTGATTTTTAAAGTGTTTTGCAGAATTTCCCAAAATATTACAATAAAAAAATTGTAAAAAAAAATTGTGCGTTTGTTGCAGTCATTCTTTTTTATTTTTAATCAACTTCAAAAAAAGGAGGAGGTTCTCAATTCGACCTAATTTTTTTTTGTGTGTATGTTACTCGATATCTCGGAGACCCGTGGACCGATTTTCAATTTTTTTTTTTTATCGAAAGGGTATAACTCGAAATTGGTCCCATTGGCACGAAACCAGGATCTGATGATGGAATCTTGGAGAAATCGAGGGAACTCTTCAAATGTTATAGAGACATCGGCGTTTTCGGTAATTTGTTGATGAAGTCAAGAATTTACATTCAGTAAACAGTTCAAAATATTGCTAATTTGAAGTCGTTTTTTTTTGTTTAAAATTTTTATTCCGTGCGCGTTTTGCCGAAACAGCGTCGACTAAATTGAGGAGACCTTTATATGTCGCACCACCCGTGAGTGATCCGCTACTCACGTCAATATACGCGCCGTCCTCTTCCACGTCGCTGCTCTCCGGCTCGCAGGTCAGCTCGACGTTGCCGAGGTGGAGGATGGTCGCCAGGACGGTGAACATGTTTTGCTGCTCTGTCTCGGACACGCCTAGAAATTTACGATTAAAAAACAGAAATAAATAAACCTGCCAAGTACGAGTCGGACTCGCGCACGAAGGGTTCCGTACCAAAAACTGCAAAAAATCAGAATTTTTGTATGGGAGCCCCCCTTAAATACTAATTTCATTTTTATTCAATTATTTATTTTTAAAGAAGATATTTAATTAAACATTCTGTGAGCATTTCAAGTATTAACCTGTTACAGTTATTTAAATAGATCCAAAATAGAAAAAAAACACGTTTTTTGTATGGGAGCCCCCCTTAAATACTAATTTTATTTTATTTTAATTATTTCCTTTTAAAGTAAGTATTTAATTAAATATTCTGTGAGCATTTCAAGTATTTACCTGTTACGGTTATTTAAATAGATCCAAAATAGCAAAAAAAACACGTTTTTTGTATGGGAGCCCCCCTTAATTATTATAATTATTTTAATTTTAGTATTTGTTGTTATAGCGGTAACAGAAATACATCATCTGTGAAAATTTCAACTCTCTAGCTCTCACGGTTCGTGAGATACAGCCTGGTGACAGACAGATGGACGGACGGACGGACGGACGGACGGACAGACAGACAGACAGACAGACAGACAGCGAAGTCTCAGTAAAAAAACATCACGATTTACGAGAAAAAAAACATCACACCTGTATTCCCAAATAGGGTAGCCAGAGCACACAAAACGCTATACAGCATGGCCGGAATTGATTGCCCAGTTTTTTGTACTCCGGCAATTTTAACTGAGTGACATCGCAACATCGAATGATTGCAGGTGCTTACGCGCCGACTAACGGGACTTGCGTACGGAACGTAAAGAGAGTAAAACACAAAAGCATATGAATCATTAGCCTCTCACAGGGTCAATTATGATTTTTTTAGGAAATATTTAACAGGGGTTTTCAGGCGCGTATACTCAAAACGTATACTCGACCGCTGATTCAAATATTAACGGTAATTTTCTGGCTTTTCTGTACTTAAATCAGCGTTGCTTCCGTGAAAAGCCGGGCTGGGTCAGTAGTCTTAAATAAAAGCTTGTAAAAAGCGGGAAAGACTCCAATAGAGCTATCTCTCCAGTCAGACGTTATGCCTGGGGACCGAAGTCCGCAGAGAGGAAGTTGGAAGCTGTATTTACGCAACCATTCGTCGAAACTTCGTTAGCGCGATGTAGGATCGTTTAGTTCGGCTATTTGACGCATGTGGCGCTGAGGCGCTACACATGCTTCGAAACTTCGTTGGCGCGATGTAGCATTACCGTTTGATAGTTGGGTATAGTGACGTTTGTAGTAGTTCAGCTATTCGACGATAGGTGTCGCTAGGGCGAAACAAGGACTTACCCAATGTGGTTAGTGCGTTCCTAGTCTCATTAAAAGCCCTCAGGTCGTCGACGCCGTCTATATCCGGACTGCCGCCCTGGTTCAGGTAGTGGAAGGAATCCTGATGGTCTGCAGACGAATTAAAGAGTTTAGTCTCTGTTGCTACTACCAGATGTCGCCACTAGTACGTTTTCTTTCACTACATATCTTCCCATTCACTCTTCCATCCGTTATTGTAGTGCAATGTTTAACTGTTTACACTTTTCATTTAACACTTGTTCATGGTAGGTATTTGCGACCACCACCCCCACCAAATACTGGGTGTTTTAATTTTATTTTTAACAATATCATGCCGAGTGCGGCTCTCTTGGCGCTCATACTCATACTCTTTTATTGGTAATATAATTATTATTACATATCATTTACAATCTCTTTGACACAGTATTGAGTTACTTTATTGTAACAAATATTATACCTAGCCTTAGATTAGTACCTACTTGTTGCTATTAAATTAATATATTAAATATTATTGTTTATATTTATAAATGATTTTCTTTCTTTCTTTCTTTCTTTCATCCGTCTCTCTGTATACTCACCCAGTTCCAACTCTGGCATATGTACAGCAGCCGCACACAACTGATAGAAAATGTGGTAGTTCCTCTCTCCCGCGCTCTGGTAGACCACTCTGCTCTTCTCTAAGAGATAAGTCCTCATGCTGGCACCGGAAATCCGGTACAGATCATCGAAATGGATCTCTATGAACTTCCCGAAGCGAGATGAGTTGTCGTTGCGCGTTGTCTTCGCGTTTCCAATGGCCTGGGGAGAATTGTTAGTAAGTGTAGTTCACGGAATGTAACTTGGCAAGATTGTGGCTTGGCTAGATTTTAACTTGGTAAGATTTTGACGTGGCAATATTTTGACTTGGTAAGATTTTGACGTGGCAATATTTTGACTTGGTAAGATTTTGACGTG
Source organism: Adoxophyes honmai (assembly GCA_005406045.1). Lineage (NCBI taxonomy): Eukaryota > Metazoa > Arthropoda > Insecta > Lepidoptera > Tortricidae > Adoxophyes > Adoxophyes honmai. The sequence goes on along the minus strand of BHDV01033465.1, from coordinate 14,252 downwards.
GTAAGATTTTGACTTGGTAAGATTTTGACTTGGTAAGATTGGTAAGATTTTGACTTGGTAAGATTTTGACGTGGTAAGATTTTGACTTGGTAAGATTTTGACGTGGTAAGATTTTGACTTGGTAATATTTTGACGTGGTAAGATTTTGACTTGGTAAGATTTTGACGTGGTAAGATTTTGACTTGGTAAGATTTTGACGTGGTAAGATTTTGACTTGGTAAGATTTTGACTTGGTAATATTTTGATTTGGCAAGATTTTGACTTGGCAAGATTTTAGCTTAGCAAGATTCTGACCAGGTAATATTTTCACTTGGCAAGATTTTAGCTTAGCAAGATTCTGACCAGGTAAAATTTTCACTTGGCAAGATTTTAGCTTAGCAAGATTCTGACCAGGTAATATTTTGACTTGGCAAGATTTTAGCTTAGCAAGGTTTTGACTTGGTAGGATTTTGACATGGTAAGATTTTGACTTGGTAAGATTCCGAGATTCCGACCAGGTAATATTTTGACTTAGCAAGATTCTGACTTGGCTAGATTTTGGCTTAGTAAGATTTTGACTTGGCTAGATTTTTGACTTGGCAAGGTTTGGCTTGGCAAGATTTTGACGTGATAAATACACCTATTGTTACCAATACCAACACGGACCCCCGTTGAGTCTCCCGTGGACCCTTGACGTCCACCTGGACCCACAACTATTTTTAGCGACAACAAAAAAAAATTGAGCCAAAAATTATTTAATTAAAAAGTTAGATATTGTGGGTTATTGAGCCGATACGTATTTTATTTGTATGTATGAACGCGGGACTTAATCGCGATTTTATTTACCTTCTCGACCCAGAAATCCCAGAATCCTCTCTACAGAACGACATTATTACTCGCGAATAGTGCGTGAAGCGGTTGAAATTAAAAAGCATAAAAATTTTAACCGAGGGGATGGTTTTAAGCTTTCGTCTTCATGGAATCCGGTTATTAATATGTGTCAGCCTAGAGACGAACATTCGATGCGAGCGTCTGACATTGTTAGTGTTGTGTGTCGGTGTAATAGCGGAACGGTAGACAACATTGATGAAACGCGGGTAGTTCGAGGATCCGTTACTGATGAAAATCAAGTGCGGGTAGTTCGAAGGACCCGGGCTGCGAAACAAACGTCGCGCTCTGCTTCAGTCAACTCGTGACCACGGTCGCTGTAACGCGGCCGAAACGTCGAGAAGGTAAGTAAAATCGCGATTAAGTCCCGCGTTCATACGTACAAATATGAGTGAGAATCGCGAAAGTTTAAAACGATACGTATTTTACTTATAATCTACTGATCAATACATCGCTAGTAGCTAAGACTTGCGCAAAAGTCGTCACTTATAGCGACAAAGTCGTTAAACTGGCAACACTGCCTGGACAACTTTGGGAATGTTCTAAACCAGCGTTTCCCAAAGTGGGCGAGATTGTGGGCGCTACAAGCCAAAAGGGGGACGGTAAGAGACTCAGAAAAAAAATGGCGTTGTGTGTTATAGTGGTTTTTAAGTAGGTATAAAAATGGGAGCACTAAAAATAATTTATTCTCAAAGTGGGCATTAGACAAGATAAATTTGGAACCCCTGTTCTGAACGTACCGTACGTATTTGACGGCCGGATAGCCCAGCGATTAAATAACCAGACTGTGAAGCTTAAGGTTCAGGATTCGATCCCCGGTCGGGGCAGATGTCTGTATGATGAATACGAATGTTTGCTCTCGAGTCTTGGATGTTTATCATATTTATAAGTAAGTTTATCCGTTGTCTAGTACCCTTAACACAAGCATTGAATTGCCTGGTTTGGGACTAATTGGGGAGATGATTAGTGTAAATATTGTCCAATGATATTTATGTATTTACCTCCATGATAGGGCTCGAGGCGAGCACCTTCTTCTCGACCTGCGTCTCGCTGGCGTTGCCCCCCACGGCCGCGAAGTATCGCATCGCGTACTTGGCCGACACCGTCTTGCCGGCGCCTGACTCTCCGCTCACTGAAAAAAAAACTTGGTTACTATTGGAAAGATGACACCAGAGACAAGTACAGTATTACCAAACAAAGAATGCTCCACGATATATCTGCGTAATAGACCAGTTTTGTGGCGCGGGAAACTTCGATCTACCAATGATAAAAGAGATATTTTCGCGCGCTGAACACTTGCGTTTTGATTGGTTATTAATCGAAGTCTCAGACAGATGACTCAAGACAGATGTCTAACACCCCAGCGCCAAATGCGTTGAGTAGCCGAACTAAAGTGTGTGCATAGCAAGCAAAATTGTACCCAGAGCGTTTGTAAATAAAGTACAATATGGATAAATTACTCGTTCGGCTACTCTCGGATAACGTTCTGCGCTTCTCGGCGCAGACGGTAACAGCCGATGTGACTTATTTTCTTGGGAATACTGTACGGAAGTACCGAGAGACACAAAACGAGTGCAGTTAAGAACAAGGGAAATTGGCATTAATTTTTAACTATATGTATAGAGGGTGGCCAGATATTGAACGTAAATATTTTAAACAGTGGTCGGGTATACGCGTCTGAAAATCCCTGTGAAGTTCTATCACGGAAAATTTTATAAAAACAAATACAAAAATCTGAAAATATTGCCCAGTCTGTTGTACTCCGGCTCTTAGTAAACCGCATAGCAATGTCGAATGATTGCAGGTGCGTAAGCGCCGACTAACGGAACTTGCGTACGTGACGTAAGGTAGGTAAAACACAGGGTGCAATGACTTGAAAAGCGATGAAACATTTGTCTCTCACAAGGTTGATAATTAAAATTTGCAAGAAATATTTCACAGGGGTTTTCAGCCGCCTATACATACCCGACCACTGGTTACAATATTAACAGTCAATTTCCGGCCCTTGTTTTAGTAATTCAGTATAAAGGTACTTTATTGAAAATCATAGAAAACGTTTAATATTTTTTCGAAAATCATTCTTCAAATGGGTAAAGGGGGGGCGTAATGTTAATAGAAAGGATTGCACTTCACCATTTAGGCCCTGCGCAGGCGACAGACTATCCGCGACGGACTTTTTATTCTGTGAATATAGAACGCATGGAATTATATGCAGTAACGCACACGACGCGCAAAAAGTCCGGCGCACAATGCATACAATCCATGCAGACTTTTTGTGCGCCGCAGACTCGATCGCACAAAAAGTCTGTCGTCTGCGCTGCCCCTAGACCGACGTTGCGGGGCAAAGCTAGTTTTGTATGTATGTAGGTAGATTTGTATATTACTGACCTATAATACTCTGGTCTCTCTTCTCCCTCTCCAACTTGGTGTAAGCTTCTTCGGAGACGGCGAATATGTGAGGGTCCAGGTCGCCCATGGCCTGGCCCCGGTACGCCATGATGGTCTCATCGCCTGGGAACAAGACTTAACTAAAAGCCGGTGACGGAGCAGCGTAATTTGAGCGTTGACCCACTATCTTTGTCGCACGCAGTATTATTGCCCTCTCGCTCGCACAGTGCGACGCGTAATCATGGGCGATCTCCATACAAAATAAAAAATTACTTTAATTTTTCTCATAATTTTTATGACACCATTTCGTGAATCAGACGAAGTGTGTGAAAAAAGTAAAGGATGGCAATTTTTGGGATTTTTTTTCAACTGTTGGTATCGATTGTGCTCTTGATCCGAGTAGGGAAAATCTCTTTTTTTTCAACATGATAAAAAAAGAAATTTTGAATGAAAATAAGGGCTACGGACTAGCTAGCCTAAAACATGTCTACCTGCACTTGATTTAAGACGTGAGATATCCATACATACATATTCTCACGCCTGTATTCCCAAAAGGGGTAGGCAGAGCACATGAATTCAAAAATCCAGTGCCACGTTTAGCAATTTCAGGGTAACCACATGGTATCCATATTTTTTATCATAAAAAAAGGAAACGTACAAATTTTTTAAAATAGTCCGTTTTCCCCTAATAACTGACGGACTACTTATTTTTTTTTTATATCATGATTAACTAATTATCATAATTAATAATTGAGTAATTACCATAAATAGGCAATTCATTGTACGGGTTGATGGCAACCAGCACGATTCCGCAGTATGTGTAGATAGCATTGCGGTCGCAGAATCTGGGGACAAACACGAGATTAAACAACACTATTTTTGGTTCACTTATAACGTTACTAGCTTTCTGCTCGCGGCTCCGCCCGCGTGGAACTCGGTTATATTGCGGTATAAAGCACAACTATAAGAAAACTTCTCGTTTCAAATGACACACAGCGCCATCGATCTATCATCTATCGATCGGTCATCGCTCGATATCGATCTATCATCGATCGATATCATCTATCAAGCAAACTATATTTTTGTTTTCCCTCGGGAACATCATTTTTTCCGGGATAAAAAGTAGCCTATTATTTAATCCGGACTTCTATCTTTACGTCTGCAAAATTTCAAAGCAATCGGTTCAGTAGTTACGGCGTTAAAGCGGAACAAACAAACAAACAAACAAACTCACTTTCTGATTTATAATATTAGTAAGGATAAGGATAACACTATGCTGAGTGATCTAAAACATGTCTAAAACCATGGGTCATGTAAAAGGATAATACCATAAAGCGTGTCACACACTAATACGATAATATTTTATCTGTGTAAAAATGCCATCTTTGGTGCCATGCCTACAGATACTTGACGGTAAATAAAATAAGAAAGTCATCTGCGCAATGTGTTAGCTCATTGAATTGTATAGGGAGCGATATTGACAGATATCCGTTCAAATACAGATATCTTATCGTATTTGCTTAGTGTGCGACTCGCTTTATTTAGCTTCACCTGTCCCAATGTTTGTTTGTTTATTTGTTTGTCTGTCTGTAATCAAATCTTGCAAGTTAAATTTGACCCACTTCCCGGATTGCGATTAAGCTGAAATTTTGTACACTTGTGTAAATCGGATGACACTGCAATATTCCAGTAGTGAACTTCTGGTGGCCCAGGCGGGACTGTCTCCGACGGATGGAACTCTTCAACGGTTACTCTGATTGACTTGAAATCTGGTGCACCTAATCTAGGATTGATGACAATTTAAAATACAGTTGCCACAAAGTAAGTAAGTAAAAACTCTTTATTGTACAACCTAATATTATAAATCGGAAAGTGAGTTTGTTTGTTTGTTTATTTGTTTGTTTGTTCCGCTTTCACGCCGTAACTACTTCACCGATTCCTTTGAAATTTTGCAGACGTAAAGTTAGAAGTCCGGATTAAATAATAGGGTACTTTTTATCCCGGAAAAAAATTATATTCCCGAGGGAAAACAAAAATATAGGTGGCTTGATGGATGGATTGGAGATGGCGCTGTGAGTCCAAATTCCACGCGGGTGAAGCCGCGGGCGGCAAGAAGTTACAGATAAGTCACAAATAAAATTTTAGTGGACAAAGGCCAACTTATCCCAAAAAGGGATCTCTGCCAGCCAACGTTTGAGTAGTAAAGAGCAACAAAAAATATAAAAGTACAGTCAGGAAAAAAATTGTACGAAAATTTATTATTTGTTGGTTAGGTCATTTTGAGGGCGGCAAGTATCGTTGTGTGTTCTCTATCCATCCCATTCGAGAATAAGGCGTGATGTTTTTGTCATTTAGACAAAAAGTCTGAAATAAAATAATTCCATGAGTCCAGGCAGTGGGAAAGTAAACAAACTTTAATTAATATTTCGCAATTAACTACATTTTGTTAGAACAGCTGTGCAATGGTTTAGCAACTGACAATATTGTCTACGCAATATTACATATAACAGCTGAATACAATGAGTGAGAGGATACATACATACATCACGCCTTTCCCAGATGGGGTAGGCAGAGCATACAAAACGCTGCATAGACATAAAGAAGACAATGTCCCGTAGCGGGCGTTTATTCGAGCGTTTCAACCGCCTCATTCATCTGGCTAGATTTTATACGAATCTGCTGTAGATTTTGATTAGTGTTGCAACAGAACTCTGTTTCCGCTTCCGCTTCTGCAGAAGTTCCGCATGTTTTTTCACTTCCGCTTCTGTTTCTGGTTCCGCAAAATTTATAACAGAACTCTAAACGGAAGGGGGAGAGAGCGGTGAGATGCGTTGGAGCCGATGCGACTTGCCACTATTTACTTTTGAGTACTAAATTCTATTTTACGATTACAAATTTTATTAAAAAAAATCTAAAATTACTAAGTTGTGTTTTTTCTACAGGATTAACGCTTCCGTTTCCGCTTCTGTTTCCGCTTCCGTTAAGATTTACTTTTGTCATCTGTTTCCGTTTCTGCTTCCGTTATGCGAGTTCCGTTGCATCACTAATTTTGATATCGATTTTGACTATTTGTTAAGAGTTCCTGTTCCTCTAATAGATGACAAAACGATGGTATCATAATATTCTTCCTTTTTTACAAAAAAGTAGCCAGATGAATGAGACGATTGAAACGCTCGAAGAAATGCCCTAAGCCATTTTCAGCACATTTATTGGTTAGTCAGATGAAGGAAGTGTAGACAGGTTTGATCTATATGATCTTGTTCTTTTTTGTTCTTTGATTTTTAGCTCAAAGTTATGATGCGCAAAGTAGCAATACAACAATGTGCAAACATTAGGGGATACTGACAACGAAAACAAAATAAAAATCGCATCGGTACAATACTGTCAAACAAGAACGAAAGGGGTAGCCACCTATGAAAAACAAAATAATGACGTATACAATAGCGGGGTTCCCGTAAGTCTAACCGTAAAGGGTTGCCAACTTGGGAAAAATGTTATTCCATAAATCTTTAAAAATAAAAAGGAATGAAATTTTTGTCGTAGTCCAGGGAAGGTTTAGACGGTGCGACAATGTGAAAAAATCTTGCTAAAGCGGATCGAAGTTCACCAGGCCAGCTAGTTTTAAAAAAAAATATTGTAACATAATGCTGTGTTTGAAAATAAAACTCATCGTAACGTTTCACAATATCCCCCCTCTCCATCCGAATTGCGTTAGTACGAGAACGCCCCTTTAGGTAATTATAATTATACAAGTAAGCAGCTATTAAGTATCAAACAAATAAACACTAGTCTGATATCAGCAAATCATCGCGCATGAGTCACCAACGTCATGCCGATATGCCGGATGCTCGGATGTGCGATAACATATCCACGAGTATTTATAGGTATGTTGCGGATTTAAGCCAAAGATACATTAGGGGACAAATTTGCCGCGACATATCAAGCGATGTAGCGCGACGTCGCCGGACTTCGCTCGACATGTCCCGCGACTTATATCCGCGTATATACACGTGTCGCGCGACATGTCGAACGAAGTCCGGTGACGTCGCGCTACATCGCTCGACATGTCGCGCGGCACTTTTGCCCCTAATGTATCCGTGGCTTTAGCTGTCTTGTAGGCGTTTCTTGGTAAAAAATTTCAATAAGGGGGGCAATTTTTCAATTTGTAAATCAAACTGGTAGAACATTAAATAAAAATTGTCGGATGATAGCCTTCTTTTTAACCGACTTCAAAAAGGAGGAGGTTCTCAATTCGACCTAATTTTTTTTTTTTTTTGTGTGTATGTTACTCGATAACTCGAAAACACGTGGACCGATTTTCAAAATTTTTTTTTTAATCGAAAGGGTATAACTCGAAATTGGTCCCATTGGCACGAAACCAGGATCTGATGATGGAATCTTGGAGAAATCGAGGGAACTCTTCAAATTTTATATGGAGATGTAAGGCGTTTTCGGTAATTTGTTGATGAAGTCAAGATTTTACATTCAGTAAATAGAATACTTTCAAAATATTGCTAATTTGAAGTCGGTTTTTTTTTTGTTTAAAATTATTTGACTATTATTGCTCGATATCAATAATCGGTAACAGATACACACTTTGTTTACCTAGTCAGTGGTACAGAACCTTTCATGCGCGAGTTCGACTCGCACATGGTCGGTTTATTAGGGTTACGTACCAAATGGGTGAAAACGGGACCCTGTTACGAAAAAACCTATCAGGTGGAACAGTCCGCCGGGTCTACTAGTGTAAGACAATACATATTAAGTTTCGTTTCTGACTCTCAAAGGTTGGCTGTAAGAGATCCCTTAAGGGATAAGTCCGCCTTTGTACTTCGCCATTTTACTTGTACATTTTTTTTTGTATTTCGTGTTCTTACACAAAAGTACAATAAAGTGTTTACTTACAATACAGAGTTTGTAAAGCATTCTGTATAATGAGGAAGATACTTACCTAACTTTCAAGTTATGTAGGACAGCCGGCTCGTGCAGGTACGAGAGGGAGGTTAAATCATTCTGTCCAATCAGCAGCGAGGGATTCCGTAGAGGTGGCATCTGACTCTCATCTTTTATCTACAAGGAAAAAGTACACATTATAATCTTGCCAATATTCCCAAATAACTTTTTTAAATCTGTTTTTACCAAGGGGGTACTTCTACAAAGCTTCACACTCAGAATGTAATGTAGATAAAAATAAAATTGAATACACACAATTTAGTAAAAAAAGGTCAGGTTAAGAGTTCACGAAACTGAGGAGCAAGTGTGAGGATATTAATGAATGTGAGCAAAGCAAAAGGCTGGTCACCTTAACTCGAAGACTTAGATTCATCCAATTTTGTGCGAGCCCAGCTTATGCTATGCATTATCACATACATTTTTATGCATTATCAATTATCACATACATTTTTATAGCCTTGATCTTTCAAAATGTTTCAAAGTTCTTAACATCTGATAACCACTATGACTGTGCATACCTTTATTTGTCGGATCTCCTGCGTCTGGTCCACCTTTACTATGAGAACTCCAGAACGGTAGTCTGCAGTCACCGTGGCACTCTCCCACACTTTCTCCGGGTGTTCCACCCATATCCGGGCCCCCTGCAAAGAATTAATTAAAAAATAAAATTACTCCATCCAATTTTGTGTCAATACCATTTCTATGACATGAATTTAATTAATAGGTGAATTCTGAAACTTTTTAATTAAAATAAAAAGCTCAGATATTTTTAAAGTTCTAAAAGTTATAGATAAATTAAAAATTAAATTATTAACGAATTAATTATTACTGAAATGAAATTGCTAAAACTTAAATGGGTTTATGTTTTGAACACTCCACCTACTCTATATGAGAGTACCTAACTACAGGTGTGATAAAATATTTTTTGTAAGCAGGTATTAATTCTTTGTTATTTACATCTATAAATACAAACAAATGTATGAAAAACATATGACATACATACAATTAATACTTGTGTAAGTTAGACTTTAAATAAACAAGTTTCATTCTCTTTTTAATTGCATATTCATTTTAATTTTCATTACTAAAATGTTAATCAAACTTTAGCATATAGCTTCATTCACATAATTTATGACTAAATCAATGTATAATCAAAATAGGTATGCAATTGATAACAACATCCTGACAAAAACATCTGCAAATTCAATCGCATTCCATACAAAGACAGTGTTAATTGCTTTCATGGTGACATGACATCATTTCGCTGCAATTGTAAAGTTTCTGTAAAGTTATAAAGGTCTGGCTGAAAGGTATAAGAGCCTTGAACTTTAAAAAAATGTATCATTGAAATTGACATCTATATTTTTTTTAATCTTGACTAGCATTTTTTATTCTATCTAGGACAAAGATGAGTAAAGATAAAGAGCAGTGTTTTATTCAATAATACTTATAAGCAACAATCTGGCTATGGCACCAGTATGTTCTTCTTCTAATAAGATAATCCAAAAAAAACATATGTATTTGTATTGAGATACATCACAATGGATCCTTTCCATTACATAAAAAATATTTTCTGCTTTAACCTGCATTGTAATCAGTACAGTGGTTATGTATGTTGATTGAAAATAACCAAAAATATTTTTGGTTTAGTAAATTTGTGTAATAAGTTAACTACTATGTATTATGATAACACTCTTTAAATGCTTAAATGAGTGTGAAATAAATAAGATGTAATCTATGATAACATGTTTATTCATAATTAAGTGATGAAACATAATAAAGCCATGTATTTATGGTACCCTGTGATCTGTACCGTGAACGAATTGAGGCGAAAATTAACAACTACATGAATAAAACATGATCATTAGAGTCATATAAAGCATAATGTAGTGAATGACATAGATAGTAAAAGTGATGTAAACTTTAATGAAAACAAAGCATTATCGTAGCAAACATCAATGCCTCAAAATAGCTAATTAAGAAAAAACAATTCTAAATTCAAAAATGTTTAATTGCACATCAAGATAATATATTTTTTACCTTCGTGTATAGCTCTTTCGTAGTCATTTTGGTATTTAACTATTTGCTTGGTTCAGGAATAAAATTGTGTTCTATATCATTATTTCACCACTAAATCAGAACTTTGATAATTCATTTTAGAAACAAGGTAGATTCGAATTCGCTAATTTTTACAATGCGAAACGTCACTGCATTGCATTGTATTGACAGATGTCAAATTAGTGGCACTGTTATCAATGATTTCTTTTAGCACAGCTGGTAAACGAATAACGACATCAGATTTTCCCATTACAAGAAAGTTTCGTTACTGCGAAGTGGAATTGCATTCATTCTAATAAGAAACTATAGAACAATCGACGAGTAATGATCCCTGGGACACTGACAATAATAATCACGATACAACCTTGTAGCGGCGTCACCGTTACATTGAAATCGAACCGTAGGCGTTTAAAAATTACGTTTATTTATTTTAGGTAGATTTATTTCATTACAATGATATTTCGATGGAATTATAACAATTCTTAACATTTACAAGGAATTATCTCAACCAGAATTTACGTTTACGTCTTGCAAAAGTTACTTCGTTTGGAAGACATCGACTAATGTGGAAAAATATCGATAAAAAAATGTCGATAAAAATGTCGATAAGTTGAAAAGAATGTACACAAAATACACTAAAGTAGTACACTTTCCGTCTTCGATTTATAATCATTTAAGTTGTCTGCAATGCGAAATGCCGAAAAGACTACGTAAAACTGTACTCAACAGTGAAACGCTGGAGTTTGTGGTGCGCTTGCGAGATCATTTTGCTCGCGAGCAACAAAATGGTGGACCTTTGTTGCCAATTGAGAACGTACGCGACCGTGTTGCTGATGCTCTGGGAATCGGAAAGGCTACCGTCTCCCGAATTACAAAGGAGAAGTTCGGCAAATCCTCGATGGAGAAGAACATACTCTCATCTCCAAAGAATAAGAAACATAACAGGGCATACCCCGTAACCCATCCCGATGACTTCGATGTGGCTGCGAATGCTGCGATACGGAATCATATTTACGCCAACTTGCAAAAACTTATTGGCATCGCTGAAATCTGCTGATTTATTTAACCTCTCGTATGCTACGGAGCAGATCTGCTCCATTTTAAGGATATCTTTTTTTTATTTTTATTTTAATCACCATAATTTGTAGATATTGAAACAGTAGAGGCTCGAATGCAGTATATTTTTCCTTTCCCGCATACGAAGGGTTAAAGGCGGTATCACTTCTCTCAGAGTCGTCACAAAGAAATGTGGATTTCGGTACGGGAAGTCTGACAAAAGGAAAATATTGAAATAATGAAACTCCAATGAATAACAAAGACATCCACCATTTTTCCTACCGCCGCAAAACTTAAACTGAGATTTTTGAGATAATTTCGCAAAACAGTTTATCTCCTCATTATTTTATCGCCCTGCATTTTTAATAATAACCGTACTCAAACTGATTTGACTATGCCAATAGATGCACAAAGATATCATAAATAGAGGGATTTTAACAAAAATTTAAAACAGTTACCGGCCAAATTTTTGCTGGTAATAATAAAGATTTTGTAAAAAAACTTTTCGGTACGGTACGGGCCTTACATAAATGACCTGATTCACAAAACGAAAGTTTGTTTACTGGGTAAAATTATACGATAAGGAAATGAAATGGGTCCATTTCTATTTTTGGAAAATTTAGGTTTTTTTAGTTTTTAATTTATGCCAAAAAAATTAAATCACTTCAACGACAACATAACAAAACTCCTTCGTCTTTAATAAAGTTAAGTTCCATCGACACGCCCCATCACTAACGTGAACTGTCATGGCTCATGTCAGGGATCATGTCTCGCCGATTGTCCTATAGTTGGATTACAAAAAACTGAAACAATTGCGAAGAAAGTCATTCTTATCTCAATTTTCCCACGAGGGCTGCTAGCTCTAAAAATTCAAATGTAGGTCAAATAAACAACCAAAATTAAAGAGTAAGGAATAAAACAAAACTCCGATAATGTGCCATCATATTGTATTTTAAAATCCAGATTAAACTAAAAAAAAATCCAGCCTTAATGAATAACTACGTAGATTACATTTATATAATTACATAAAAGAAAAACATATTGAAACTATTGAAAGGGACGCGTTAAGCCTTTTTGGGTTGCCAAGTTATCGTTACATATTTCCTCTAATTAGGGAATAAATGGTATTCTCAATCCGAGACTAAAATTATATCGTTCGTTCCATTTTATGAATGCAAAGTAAGGAAACTGTTTCACTTGTTTTCTTGAGAAGGAAACCAGGCTTGACAAGCTTCTGTGGCAATTTCGCATAGCGCTGTAAATGTCTTGCCTCGGGAATCATATTCTGAAACAAATTGAGGAACAATAAACAAATTAGAACAAAAAGTAAACACTTTTGTAAATGTGATCACACAGTAGTAACACTAAATAATGATTTTACATAATGGTATTACATAAAAGGTCTCATCAATGAAATTAATTATCAGATTTCAGTTTCAAAGTTCAACTCACACACACACACACACACACATACAGATGAGATAGTTGAATTCTTAGGTGGCTGATTGTGTTAATTATTTAAAGGCATTTTTGTCTTGTTAATTCCCCCAATGTTACTTTCTTAAATGAAGTGATTATAATTAGTACTTTTGTCAAAAATAATTATTGTTGTCGAGTGATATACAGAAAAGTAATCGTAATTGCTTGCATTTAAAGTGATTGAAGTGCCAAAAACATGTGTACATACTCTAATTGATTAACGTTGACCGTAACGATCTATACATACATACATGCCGCCTTTATTCCCAAATGGGGTAGGTAGAGCACAAGAAATAAAACAAAACTATGACTATTTCACGTCTCCTGGCCACTTCTAGCATTTTTTCAGGTTTTGTGATGGCAGGTATAATAAAGACAGGCTGCTAACCTGTCACCTAAAATATACCTTAACCTATTTCCTTAGTGGTCTCCTAAAACATACATAGAAGAACAGGAGAGGTGTTATTCTAAATTCGACATCACACGGGTAAAGATATGTTTGTTGCAATGTAAACATACCGGATGGGCCCCTCTTCCCGAACATGATCCCGTTCATCGGCGCATTCTTGTAGTTTGCCTCGCTGAGCTCAGCCAGGGACAGCAGTACGACGGCTACGCAGACGACGCCAATGGTAAACCTCAACATGTCTCCAGCCATCTGCCAAAAAAGAGTGTCGTAATCTTGGTTATCAGTAGACAATATTTAAGAGGTTTAAAATCCTCGCTATGCCTAATCTATACGTTTATGTATATGTTTCTGTTAAGTGTTGCTAACGAAATTCATTTAACTTTAGACTCATAAAGAGAAGAATCAGTACAATAAAAATTTGGCGAATGAACGAATAAGTGAATGAAAGTTAAGTGCACGATCGAATTAATTCGAAAAATAGGTAAAACAAACAGCCTGAAAATAAAAATACGCTTTAATAGTTTTGCTATACATATAATGCAATAGATAATTGTCTGAAGAGATTTTATAACGAAATGACGAAGTAATGAAAATTAATGTAAAAACAACAAAATACACAAATACTTTTAAAGTAAAAGATAATTTACGATTTATATATTCATCTGTCCTTTACCTATTCATTCAGATAAATATTCATTTAAATGCAACTAATATAACTATACATAAAATTGTAACTAAATAAATTGGAAAAATCGTAACTCATTCTTCCAGTTTGCTATTTTGCTATCGGTACAAAACTAAGAACACTAATTTGAAAACCTCGCTATCATTACATGCAATGTTGAATGTGTGCGTGGCCTCAACTCTCGTGGCTATACCTTTAATTTCATGCAAGTTCAATATGATTTATTAAAATGCAAAAAAAACTTGTTTCAGAAAATTAAATAGTGCGTATTTGAAACGATTAATTTTGGCCTCATTTTACTTCTCAAATATGGTACATACATACATACATACATAACCGTCACGCCTTATTCCCTGC
>BHDV01033453.1:354236-385481 GCA_005406045.1 Adoxophyes honmai | reverse complement strand
TCAGTCAGTCAGTCAGTCACCTTTGAGTTTTATATATATAGATATATATGTATGTATGTATGTATGTATGTAACAACTAATCATAAAATTAATACATATTCATATTGTAGATATTATAGAGTTCTGAAGATTAAATTGAAAAAGAATACCTAAGATTGAATTCCGAGAATGCTCATATCGTATCAGGCTACGTCGCTAAAAGCAAATTTTTGGTTTGAGATACCTCGAAATTATGCAAAATGAAATACGCAAGCGACTAATTCTGGAAGTTTCCAAAGTTTCTAGCGAGATAAAAGGATGCCGTGTAATATAAGTACTATATGAGAAACTCAAAAGTGCTGCACACTTCGCGGGTGCGATAAGGAGTTCTGTTGCTGCAGCGAACCGTGTATGCGGTTTAATTTTGTTATCGACGTGTAAGTATGCGGTTTCTATGGTGCGCATATAATTGGCGTTACGGAAATGATTCCAGGTACTTACAGTTGACACTGAGCTCAACGTTGGCGTCGAGTTGCTCCCCTTCAGGCATGGCGCGGTTCCAGACGACGCAGCGGAAGAGGGCAGCGTCGTCGTCCCTCGTCGGCGTTAGCGTCAGCGTCGCCACGGTGGGTTCGGCGCGCGTCCGCGCGTGCGTCACCACCGCTTCCAGGGGATACGTCGAGCCGTGGCGGTACCATCTAATGACAAAGGATTGATTTAAATCGGTTGACTACACTCCAACTGAAGGACTAATCTTTTGAATGAATAGGTCAAAGTGGTAAATAAGTTTAGTGACTATAAAGCTATTTTTAGGGAACAGTTTTTTCTCGTACTTTCTAACTAACAGTTCGGAGAGGACAATTGAGAGATGATACATTACACAGTCTTCGTAAGCGACGAGCCAACTTCAGTTGTATTGTAATAAAATCTCTGTCGCAAATGGAAGCCATGCGTAGCTTTGTATAATAATACTGAAAATGATAAACGTATGAACTTGTGCGAGTGGACCGACAACCAGAACAGTTTATTACATTTGGTGACATGATAAATGTCTCCAATACCGTTCTAAATAACCGCCGATGGCTTAGCGTCCCGGATGGGCGAACTCTGACACCTATTGACGCCATTTAACCCGGCGTATTCGAGTATGTTGTCTTTGGGAATATGATTATAGCGATACATTGGATTGAATGGACATTCCACGCGGGTACACGCGAGTACATACGTAGTTAGTTAAGTTAATGATAAAGATTTCTATCAACAAAAATATAAGTTTGAATACAAGTCAAGTTGAACGCATGGAGATAAAATTTGTTTACAAATAAAAGGACTCCCTCCCTATGCTCCCCGTGTACCACATCAAACATACAGTCGTAAAATTTCACACTGGCTACCGTTATGTATCTCACGCGGAAGGTACGTTAGCGTAATACGTGGCTGTACCTAGTTAACGAACTTGAAACTACAGCATAAACTAGCGAGATATGACAATTAGAGATTAGAATGGTCCTTATCCCACGAACAGCCCCGTCATAAAACTACATAGTACAATAAATTTTCAACTATAACGAAACTCGGAGTAGTATTTATCACGCAACCGTATACAATGTTATGGTCAGATTTTGATATAGTAGATTCCATCTGCAAAAGCGATTTCAATACTAAGTTTAACGTAAAATGTCGGTAGTATAAAGTTTTGTGAATATTTTAAGCGTAGTGTTGGCGTGATCTAGTGGCGCGCGTAATAGCGAGCTCCTAGAAATGGCGCACTGCAGTGATGCCGTGCTGTTGCTGTCTCCAATTAAAGCGGTATTAAGATTAATACACGCTTTAAGCAGCACTTGAGCTTTTAGTTTTTAGCAACGATATTTCGGCAAAACCTGCGTTGAGTTGTAGAATGCGAAACGCAAGGTGCATCGCTTTATTAAACGATTTTAATTTAACACAGTCTCAGGCACGTAAGTTGTGTTAAAATAAACCCGTTCCATTTGTGTACTGAAATTTTTTATTAATAATAATATCGACCGATGGAGTAATGTCCTAGTATTACTTCTTACAAAAAAATAACTGTGGCTTAATTATAACGTAAAAAAATTAAGGTTTAATTACAAAGTGTCACTTACAAATATGAGTACCATCATAAGTCTCGCAGTAAGATGAAATTCTCATCGGTCGGTAACATAATTTTAAACAAAAAAAAACCGACTTCAAATCTATACTAATATAATAAAGCTGAAGAGTTTGTTTGTTTGTTTGAACGCGCTAATCTCAGAAACTACTGGTGCGAATTGAAAAACATTTTTTGTGTTGGATAGACCATTTATCAAGGAAGGCTTTAAGCTATATAACATCAGGCTGCGACCAATAGGACCGAAGAAACAGTGGAAAATGTAGGAAAAACGGGGGAAATTTGTCACTATTCCACGCGGACGGAGTCGCGGGCACAACTAGTTAGCAATATTTTGAAAGTATTCTGTTTACTGAATGTAAAATCTTGACTTCATCAACAAATTACCGAAAACGCCGTACATCTCCATATAAAATTTGAAGAGTTCCCTCGATTTCTCCAAGATTCCACCATCAGATCCTGGTGTCGTGCAAATGGGACCAATTTCGAGTTATACCCTTTCGATTAAAAAAAAAATTTTGAAAATGGGTCCACGGGTTTTCGAGTTATCGAGTAACATACACACAAAAAAAAAAAAATAAAAATAAAAAAAAAATTAAAAAATAAATAAAAAATTAGGTCGAATTGAGAACCTCCTCCTTTTTGAAGTCGGTTAAAAATAAACGTATTTTTGATCATTTTATTGGCCTGCCCGGATACCAATACGACGTACTTACAAATATAACGTTTTTATTATCGATGCTGAACAGCAATATATTTCAAAATCCTCAAGCATTACATTTCAAACCTTGATCTAGCTGTAACAAAAATCGTCCACTACCCAGCGGTATTAGCGCTATTAGCTTAGACTTATTTGCTTGTTCGGTGGTATGCCTGATCCCGCGATCTTTGCTTTTGGTTTGGGAATAATAAGGTAAGTAACTAAATCTAGTCATCAGGAAGTATATGTCCATTCAAATCCTCAATTAATATAATAAAAAATATGTTTAAGGCAGACCTTCTTAGTTAAGTTCTTAATTCTGACATACATACATACATACATACATACATATCCTCACGCCTGTATTCCCAAGAGGGGTAGGCAGAGCACATGAATTCAAAAATCCAATGCCACGTTTAGCGATTTCAGGGTAACCAGATGGTTAAACGTGATATTAATTCTGACGTCAGTTCAAATATTTCCTTTTCTACCGGGGCTTTTAAATCACAGTAATTATTATAGTTTACGTAGTTACGGAACATGTTGTTAACAAAATGTTACCAACGTGTAAAGTTGCGTAGATTGTTATACCTTTTATTTTTTGGTATTCATACTAAGTACATATTATATTAGTAAAAGAAAATATTTCACTTACGAAGAAAAACATTGTAAGAATAACAGCTACCAGAAATAATAGTCAATGATTGATATTTATTTTTTCCTTCAGGGCTAGATTTCCGGTAGTTATACGTTATTTCATACAATCTTTACCCGCGACTTTATCGCTACACAACAGACAGACAGAGGCAAAATAGTAAAAAATACATTTTATCTAATTTAAATTATAATTGATTTCCGAGCTTACTTTATCGTACTTTCTTATAAAAATACGTAAATTTTCTATAACGTTCCTAACAAATGGGCCCCACACTCACGCGCGAACAGGTTAAGGATAAAGTAGCCATAACGCGCCCAAGTTCTGTTCTCCGCGACCCGTCCGTGCGCAAATCTCGCATGCGGTTCCAAGGCCCATAAAACAAATAAGATACATGGACTAAATAAATAGGGGCACCATGACAGAGTGAAAATAACAAGCCGTAATTCTGGGAGCAGTCGAATTCGGAGCGATTTTAGCGACGGCTCGCTTTCAAACAGCCATCAAAAGTGCCGTAAACATTCAGTGAATGTAAGATTAAGAGCGCGATCCGATCAAAATAAGCCATCTTTCTTATTTGAGATACCTGTCCCCGCGAAATGAGAGCGTAAAAAAATATACAAATTATTGTCTAAAACAATAATCCAGTTTCTTTGAGAGGCTTTCGGAGGTTGTTGACATGGTCGCGGGCAGGTCCTTAATTGAGCCCAGGAAAGTATCGGCGGCATTCATTACCCGCCGGCCCGTACTTGCCTTCTTCCAACTCTAATTGAATCCGAGTCACTGCCTCCATAAATTTTATCGCCCCATTTAGGTCCCGTTTTTTATCTGTTACCTTCTTTGTACGCCGTTTATATTTTAATAAACCGTAGATTCTCGATATAAAAAGAACGCAGCCTTTTAAACTTTGTTTCTGTTTATTAAAGGGAGCGTTAAGCGAATTAATTTTGTTACTTCTTGTTTTCTGGTTACATTTTCTTCCGGTCTTGCCCTCAGAGTAAAAGCTAACTTTATATTGTTTATAAAATGTTGAAAAGTTGTCCTTGTCAAGTTGTCACGTCGCCGTGACGTTCCAACTAGGGGAATAGCAGACGGTGCCCCAGGGCGGCGATGGCAGTCGTCGGGAGTATAATGGTATGTGTCAATTACTAACACATGTAGACGATGAGTATTATAAAAGTTACTTTATATGAAAATAATTGACGTGACGAGGTAATTCGTCTGTGACTGGGCCAAGGCACTTGTGATCACGTATACATTTTGAAAATACAACACGTACTACATTATCCTGTCACCACAATATCACGTTTGACCATCTGGTTACCCTCAAGTTGCTAAACGTGGCACTGAATTTTTGAATTCATGTGCTCTGCCTACCCCTCATGGGAATACAGGCGTGAGAATATGTATGTATGTATGTATGTACATTATGTAGGAATTTAAATTTCATGTTGTTTCCTATAAGTATTTTGATTTAACAACGAGTACTTAACTTTAGAATGTTTAACATTTTCAGCGAAATTTTAATATTTTCTTGATTAAGCTCCTGATGAGGATATTCCTTAGCTCTAAAACTCTGGACTAAAATCATGTTCCGATTTGTATTTGAAAGTTTCTCTTCTTATTCATTCAGGACGCCTGCTTAGGCTTTTAATCTTTCCGGAACTTTCGAAGGGCGATCAGATAAAAAGCTCGACAGGTGTGCTTTAGAAAGGTAAATCTAGGTAGGTCAATGTGGAAAGAGAACAGGGATCATTGATTACTATCTACCGCTATCGATAACTACCATTCCTGCTTCTTTATTTGACGTAAAAACAGGAAACTCAAACATTTTATTTTCTTTACAAAACTTACTTTAATTTAACGATATTAGGGCCAAACAAATAAACTCGTTGCGCGTGACCTCCTTACTTCTGCGTTTGTGTGAGTTCTTATGGATATGCACACATTTGTAGCAGACTTACTGAAATGTTTAATATTACTATCATATTTTAAATATCTATTATCCGAGTGATACAGGCCTGCCAACGTGATGCTATTTTAAAATCATACAATAAGAACATGGTCTTTTTTACCAAAGATTGTATAATAGTTATTTATGTGACGGGTGCATAATGAAAGACATCTATTCACTAGTGTGGATTATGAAATGAGCCGAACAGGCAAATTTCATTAAAAAAATAACTAGTTTTTTAATAGAATTAGCCACACACAGTCGCAATTTGATAAATATTCAAAGATAACATACGAGGAATAACAACGGCTAACATAGCAGCATAAATCCGCAAAAAATTGCGCATTGCCGTCAAAGGCTCGTACCGCCAACCACACCGATCGCGTGTACCAAATATCCAATAATTGGTTTTCTAGATAGATAGAGACTTGTTTTTAGATATTTGAAATTTGAATACAGTTATAGTATCGACATCGGTTCTATTATGTTTATGTAGACATTACAATATAGAAACCGTGGTAGTGGATGCAGGTTTCTAGATTTTTGCTTGTACCTTATTAAGGTGCATCATAGAATGCTTTCAATGAGAGGCTGATGTTAAAAGTATACCTACTTTTTAATTTCTTACACAGTCTTACACTTCTTACCTGTCTCAACGAGGTCGACTACATTATTTAATACTCGAGCATGGACGGCAGTTAAGACGGGTATGACAAACAGGGGTACCCTTTTTAACCCCCGATACAAAAAGAAGGGGTAATAAACCGACAGTATGTCTCTGTCAGTGTCTGTATCTGTCTGCGGCAGCATACCTTCTAATGGACGGACGCATTTAAATATAGCTCTTTATTCGACAAGAGATCTCGCTCTAACAAAATAGATTTTGAGTTATTGGTCTTTTAAACTATAATGTCTATGTTTTATAACTATATTTTAAACTGGTCTTGTGAGGTTATTTGGAATCCTGTCTGTTGTATTACGTTATAGTGCAAAGTTCGTTAAGATTTTAATGAAATCAACTCTGAGTTGTCTAAATAAGAATTTCCTTGTTTGTTTCATTTTCACGTATCAACGTTATTTTTTAAATTCAATTTCATGTATTTAAGCAGCGGTCTTAAAAAAGTCTAAATAGAGGCATACATACATAACGCCTGCATTCCTAAATGGGGTAAGCAGAGCATACGAACACTGCATAGTCAAAACCATGACTAGGAATATATTTCACATTATGAAATGTAGAAGCTTAAGTACATCACGTAAATTATGCCCTAGCCAGGAGTTAGCCTTCAAAATGAACAATTAGTTCCGGATTACCGACTGTTTCAACTCAAATTCACCCAACTATTGTAGCGAATTACAGTTTACGGATCTGATATACGTACTACACTGTTGTTAGCAATTGTATATCAAAGCTATGTGTAAAATTAATCCAATTAGGCATCTTAAACGAGCTGGTACACTCGATGCAATTGATTCCTGACTTTCCAAAAGCACTGATATCGGAAGTGGGTCGGTGCGGTGGTGTGGTGCTATCAGTTGTAATGTTCGAAATTATACGAAGGAGGACAAGTTGGAGCAGTGAGTCCCCTTTCATACGATATTGAACAATACAACTGAGACCGCCACGCCACCGCGAACTCGCTGTGCCACCCTGCTTTCACTGTCAGTGCATTTGAAGCTTTAACTTCATAGTGACATTGGGTTTGCTCTACAGAGGAAAACTTTATTACGTTTATTATGACAACGTTCTGCGGCGGGGCTGAAATCAATTGCTACCTATATACTTAGTCATGTAGAAAATGAATTGCCATTTTTCAACACAAGTTGGCAATCGTGTAAGCAAAGAAATGAACGAAATAATTTAAAAACCAAATACATCATTAGTTTTACTTAATGTTGTAATCACTGAGTTTACTGAACAGTGAACACACATTAAGCAACGAAGGTATTGTTATTTGTGGCCATGTTTTCCGTATGCATGAGCTCCGAAAGCCTAACTCTTAAACGGAAAGATAATGGCTACCGCATCCTTAAATCCAGGATTACTTGCATTGTAAGCGCAGTGTCCAAGAATAGATATAAAGCAGCAGTTCCCGCGAGTATTACAAGATCAGCAAGACTTATGGAAGTTGTGGTCCATACAGATCCTTTATGGAGGTTTCCATTAAAAAAAAAAAAAAACAATTTCGCTGTATTTATTTCACGGAAAAACGGAAACTTATGTAAGACATCTGCGTATACTATAAAAAGGACACAAACCTGATCGCACCGGTCGTGGTAAGGGAATGATAAATGCAAAATGTGTGTGTAAATTTACTGATAAGAATATATTTAGATAAGTTTTTCAACCGCTTTATTGAGTCTCCCACACGCAGTAAGCATAGGTTTGTTGTGGATATGTTCAACTTCAACCGACTCAAGGCTACAATTGAAGCATGAAATCAATCCCAACCTCCGATTCCGCTTGGCATACCTACATCACACAGAAACAACAAGTAGCAACAACCATACTCGTACATTCGTGTTGTGATGCCTTTACGAAACGGTTTCACCTCAGAAAATTTTGAAACTCGATACAATTAATTACCTACGATAGTGGAGAAACACTTTTCCTAGTATTGAATTTAGGTATATTGAATGAACTGAATCGTTAATAGGTACGTCTACGGTAGGATACGTCTGATCTGAATCCCTGCGAGTAAGATAAGGTAAACGCCCGGGTGATTGACAACTGAACAGAAAACATTTTATTTGCCTCGCAATATTATATTTATTATCTATGCAAATTGTAGGTATTTTCAAGACGAAAACCTTACAGTTGTCAAACAGAATTTTGTTTTATCTTTTTAAAATTAGTACTGATGTTAGTCAATCTGATTGTATGAGTAATGTCAGTTGATTTTGCTAGCAAGTTTTTTATTGAAATGTAAAATAAGTACACTGTTTTAAACTTTCGTGCCGACGTTGCCGGAACGTCGAGAGGCAATTCAAAAATACCGTGATTAAGTCCCGCGTATACATAAATATGTATAAAATAAGTATCAAAGACACAAGTATTTTGCTATCGCCAAGTTGTGGTTATTAATTAAGGTAATACTATTTTTATTTCAATAATATGAACTCAATGTAATGCAACGAATACTATAGGCCATAGGCCGATAGCTTAAATCGCGTATCGCTTGCGCGGTAAGAAGGGAGCGCGGGAAATTGAGTGCGTGGAGTTGAGAGCGCCGCGCCACAGTAAAAACGGTAACTACTACGCGTAGGAGATTCGCTTGTTACGCGGTCGGTCTATAGTAGGTACTGGGACATTTACCTTACTTTGGTTTAAAAAAAGAACACTTACTTGATGTCAGGCTCCGGAGACCCACCGGAGCTGGAGCAGGCGAGCTTGATCTCTCGTCCTTCTTGCGATTCCGCGCGCGCGCCGGGCGACAGCAGCGGCGCTCGCGGGTGTGTTAGCACCACCAACGCATGACCCTGCAATTAGCCCTATTTTAATACATACATACATCACGCTTGTACTTCTAAATGGGGTAGGTAGAACACACTAAGCGCTAAACCGCTAAAGAGTCAATACCATGTCTTTTTCACGTTTCGTAGCCGCTTTGAGTGTAATTTTAGACTGAAACACTGGTCCGGTGGCGTGGTGGTGAACAAACCAATTTTTTCGATGTTTTGTGCGCCCCTTTTCGTATAATTTGGAACATTACAACTGATCCCCGTCACCGAGCCGCACAATCCCGCTTCTTCTGTCAGCGCGTTTGTATCTTTAAAGTTAATCATCCAACAGATCATTTTTTTGACGTTAGAATACTCGTAAGCAATAACCGTCACAATTGCAAAGATATAAACGCCAAATGAGTTTACACAAGCTCTGTAGTTGTTTTATTCAACTGTACATTCATTTTATAAGATTCTTAAGTGCACTTTGGAAACGAGTTTACGATCCGAAGTAAAACAAACTGGATTCGAGTAGAATTACTATCATGTTAATACGAACCGCAATCTATTTGATTTAACATTTTATTACTTACGTATCTACAACATTAGGTTTAGGTATGTTTTAGGCGACGGGCTAACTGCTTATTTCATCTCAATCAAAACCTAAAATTGTGCTATAAAAGTGGCTATGAAACGTCAAATAATATCCTGATTTTATAATGTTTCGTGTGCTCTGCCTGCCTCGTTTGGGAATACAGGCGCGATGTTTATGTAATTTATTACCGAAACTAAAAAAGTAAGTCTATTAAACTGAAACGCAGTAGATTTTTTTTTTCACTGGACAATTCACACCAATTGCCTAGTCCCAAATTAGGCAATTTAATGCTTGTGTTATGGGTACTAGACAACGGATAAATTTACTTATACATATATAGATAAACGTCCAAGGCTCGAGAGCAAAGATTCGTATTCATCATACAAACATCTGCCCCGACCGGGGATCGAACCCGAGACCTTAAGCTTCACAGTCAGATTATCTAACCGCTGGGCTATCTGACACGTCCTGTGAATACAGGGGATTCGAAATATACCAATATTGTTCAGAAAAAGTTACCTGCGAGTGTAGAGTCCGTCCCGACCCGCCGGCCTTCACGCGACACTCGAAGCGGCCGTTGTCGCGGTCGTACGACACGTTGGCGACCAACAAGTCGTACCGGCCCTCCGACGGAGCGTACGTGATTCTGAAAATTAAACGCTGCATTAAAGCTCGCTCCCGAATTTCCATATTATACTGTTTACTATGCTAGTGACATACTATTAAGTTTTCTGCGGTAACTCCAAATTATTAATGGCATTTGGGAACTATATGCGGTTATTTGATTTCATTTTGGATGATATCAGTTGGGAGTCCGTTGTTAACTTTCGAATTAATTTTAGTTCTTGTTAGTTTTCGTTGTTGCCATAGTTAAAAAATCATGAAATATTTAAGTAGTTTTCATAGTTTCTTTTCAATAAACTTTTTGTTAGCCAACAACAATTATGGGCCCATAAATGTGATAAATTGGAATTACTCGTTATTCAATATGTAACATAGTAATGTTTGAGAGATTCTATTATTCATTACTTTTACGATGTAAAAATATTGTTTAAAATGAAGTCCAGTATTTTAAGTAAGTAAACGACTGCAAAATAAAAAAATTAAACAATGGAAAATAATTCATTAATTGCAATTTTAAAGCTACACATCGCTTCCTCGTTATGGAAAACTACATTATCCCCATTATGAAAATATTTTCCGAAACAGAAAGCCTTTTGACGACAGAGCCTTGTTAATTTTATTATATTGAAAATAAATAGGCTACAACATAAAGAAAGTTCAGATATTATAGATTTTATAATGAAACGGCGTCACGTGAGAACGGCTTGTAATTGTGCACAACAGGGACGGGCATCTGCTAGTCCTTAGATAATAAAATACATTGTCATTACAAGAAATATTGAATGGCTCGGTGAATGTAACTTGACAAGTTCTGGTAGTTCGTTCTAACACAGTTTGATGTATGCAATCGTTTTGTACCTATACCTTCTCGGTAAACCACTAAATATCATTACGCGTATCTAAACTAACGTATATACCTAACTACATACATCCATGTGTGTGTAAATTCAGACAAACTCTTTGATGGCAAAGTTCAAGCAAAGTATTTACCTGTACCTTTTACGTAACATTTACAATTATTTGAGCACGTGGTTCTCGTTCAAGAGTTTTAATTAGAAAATTTTGATCGCGTGTCACATTGCATGCGAAGGACTTTGTACCAACCTATTGCAAATGAAACAAACTCAGTGCTTGATGGCAGAAGATATTTCTCAAATTCGCAGCTGTGCAATCGTTTACAACACTGCAGCAATCTTTCTTTTCAATATCTTTTTGCTTTCAGATACAATTACACTACTGATATTAATATCTGAGAATATTCAATTCAAGAAACAAGAATATTGATATCAGCCAAGACGAGGCCAACATCTTTGTACCTACATACAGATAGTGGTCAAGTAGCCAGCTGGCATATTTACTGTTCCGCATGGAGTGCATGTCTGACCGCATATTGAGTATTGAGCTCGAGATCTGCCGCTTGGTTTGCCAGCTGACAGCCATTAGCAGAGTGTTACAGTAATTTAGACTAAAAGGTACAATCAAGTTGATCTTTGACCACGACCACAGTATTGTGACGGAACTCCATTTTATGTTGATGTAGAGTTACAATGATCTCTCCAAGACCCGGTATCGGTATGCCTGTGTCTGTAAGTTTAAAAATAAACGAGACAGACGTATCGCAGTCGCTGGGGCCGACGTCATCGCAATTTTCAAGTACCCTGATGCGCTGTGGGCTCAAGTAGGTATACACAACATATTTGACTGCGGCAGGCGCGTAAATTGGCGTTTGTCGACAAATATGGGGATGTTGCGAAAAAAGGTCAGTTTCTGTCAATAGCTGCGTGCTTATGCTATTTTAACATCACCCCCAGTACAACACTGTATTATCTCGAAAAATGTCAAAATAGACTTTACATATATCCTTATTGAATAACCATAAGGATATAAAGTCGATTTAGACATTTTTCGAGATAATACAGTGTTGTACTGGTGGTGCGATATTAACAGCGGCTGATTTTGGTCTCGATGGAGCACATATGTGGCAAGATTGTGAATCTGGAAATAAGAGCTCTTCAAAAGACTATGGTCACTGGTTCCAGCTAGGGATTGCAACCCAGCAGCGTTTTCAATCCAGCTGGATTTTTGCTGGATTGATCTGAATCCAGCTGGATCCAGCGCAGATCCAGCAAAATGCGGAACGAAGAAAAAAGACGACATTTTTACGAATTTTTCTCTTAATTTCTACTTCTTACGATAATTTATGAAATCTTCCACTAATTTGGTATTATACAAGGTGTTACAAAAGACCGGGTAAAGTCGAAAGAGGGTTAAATGGCCCATTATGAGGAGTCAATAGTCAATCTACAATATTTGCGAACCGTAGTACCTATCGCAGTTTGACTTATCACCAAAATCAATAAAAAAAAAGTTTTTTCATTAATGTAGCAACCCTCTTACCATGTTATTAAAGATTAAATAACACAGAATGTACATTTTTACCTAAAAACCGCGGAACAACTAAGACAGTATTTTAACCTTAACTAACACATATTTTTTCATAGCAAATAACAAATTTACAGAAACTACTCAAAGTATCATCCATCTTGCTTTATGCACAACCTCGCTCGCCGGAATATGGTTTGATAGCAATTTTTTTCACTTAAGAAATAATGTCGATAAAACACGAAATAATTGTAAGATATCGATTTGAAAATATGAAATTGACAGCACAGTGTTTCTTTTTTGACTTGACGTTTTTCGAACCCATTAATTCCTCTTATTGAGTTTGAAAACCTTTTTGAAGGAAATATTGAGAACACGTCAAAGAATACACTCTGTTAAATAATCTATGATAACTTCAGTTCTAATAAGTGATAGCTTACGATATTTTGTCGATTGACAATATTTTTTGCTTAAGAATTTATTACATTTTTACCCGGTCTTTTGTAACACGTTGTATATCAATTTGCGTTGGTTTCTTGACCATTTGAAATCAAAATATTGAACTTAATATTAAATACCTATACTTAATATTAATATTAAACCTCACTTAATGTTTTAGATAATGTTTCTAAGTAAGCAATATCTAATAATTACGTTTATATTATTGAATAATAGCTATTCAGTAGCAAGTCTTACAAATTCTTTTAAAATTACGTACAAAAAAGGACCGTAATAATGATACTATTTTAGTGAAATCTATTTTTTGTTTCAAAATAAATATGTGTGTTTTTTTAAGTTTCAAAACTTTCCGTACTTTCATGAGGAGTGTGCTGTATCGTGGGATTAATTTAATAGAGTCCACTAACGTTGGTTCGACTGTAACTGCAAATCTATCGTTCATCTGTCTCTAATTGTTCATCCTCTTCGCAAACCTGTCACTTTCATCTATTGCTACTTGTTCTACTTCCTTATGAGGCTTCTTCTTGTATAGCACGTCCACCACAGCCAACTGGATACCATGAGATTAGCACAAATGTTTTTAAAATGGCGGCAACTCAAAACTAAACAATAGAAATTTGCGTTTGCGGATCCGCATCGCTGGATCCAGCACTGTATGCTGGATCCAGCATGCTTAAAAATACGCTGGATCCAGCTGGATTGCTGGATGCTGGATCCAGCAATTGCAATCCCTAGTTCCAGCTCTTTGTAGACAACCCACATCAGCATTGGTTTGTTTCGTTTACTTACTAGTCAGTCGTATAGCGTGACACTGTGGAAGAATAAAAATAGTTGGTACTTAAATACTCACTGGTAGTTAGTCTCGAGGGGTATGTTCCCAATGGCAACATTGTCGTGTCCGCTGGCAGTGCTCCGAACCCAGTAGTATGTGAGGGACTCTCCGGCGAGCGGCTCGAGGGCGAAGCGACACCGCAACGTCACGTCGTCGCCTTCCCGGGCGTCGTGGCCTTCGTCTTCCGCCCGCGCCCACAAAACCGCTGTAAAAGATGATATTCTTTAGTCTTTGTGGTCATGTTTACTCTTAGAATTATCATCTGTATAGATGAAAACTAATTAAGTAGTTTCGAAGAGGTCCGGCTTCATTAGGCTACTTAATTGTGTTTGTTCGTAATTGATAGGATGAAGCTTATAAAAATGCTGCGCAGTAGGATGTCAAAGAGTGCAAAGATACCTGTAATAATTTCACGTCTTGGCAGTGTGGTTTTGTTTCTATTTGCCGACCCTTATTTGACACGGAAATAAATAATTTTCTTGAAAATATCTCCGCGACTCATAAGAATGTGAATTTCTTGGAATGAAACAAATAACAATAATAGGCTGGAGATGAAAACAAAATTATAATGCCATGTCAAATATGAGAACGGTTAGAAGTAGGAAAACGGAAGCAATTTGCTGAAGCAAGGTAGAGGACAGCGCCACACTTTTCAGAGAACAATAACGTTCTATGTCCTCTAGGAAAGAACATGAGCTTCATTAATGATTAGAACATGACCTGGATCCTCAAGTTAATTAATGTGGATTAGGTACACATATTACGTGCCTACTCATAGGAGAGGGCATTGCCTTTCATATTTTCATTAGAGAATCTCTCAAAGGTTCGTTTAACCCACGCTTAAATATTTGATTTTAAAGGTATTTTATTAGAATAAGCCGACTAAAATACAACTCCGAGATTATGGGGGTTTCCATGTTTGTTATCTACTTATTCAATGAGCCAGAAGCGGCTGGACGAGTATGGACAGAATCTGGAATAGGCCAGACAGCCTATTGCTTAATTTTGCATGATTTGTAATTTCACGACTAATGCAGAATTACCGAGGAATTTACATATTCATAGGAATACAATATCTGCGTACATAAATACCTATATTACTACTGCATTCCCAAATGAGGCAAGGAACATGGATAAAATTTATGACTATTTTATGTCATCATACCAACAAAATAAGATTACCTCATTATTGATATATTAGATACTGGGTGTCCTAATTACTGGCAAAAATAACTTTACGTACCAACTCCTCTATTAATGTATAGAATGAGAAGAAATTCTGCATTTTGATCAATAAGCTTTTTAAAATGAATTAAATTTTAGGCTAATCATTACTTTTAAGTAATAACAATATCTACACAAGAATGAGAAGTCAAAAGGAAAACGGGGAGCCATAAAAAGCCCTACTGATTTACTGAGCTATAGCCGACCAATTTATTGTGTGAAGGACATTACGAAATCAATTTAGCAAATTTATGAATCCAATTCACAAAATGCTCTTTGAGAAAAATCCAATTAAAAACCTTTGTTTCCTTGTTAAGGAATTAGAATTTCTGATAGGTATTAATCGTAAATAAAAAAATAACTTATTGAATTTCTCTTTCCATGCTTCACCGGTACTCAGTAATATGTAAGCGAAGCAATTTTTCGGGTCAACTATAAGCACCCAGCACAGCTGTTGGTTATTCACACCTCCCACAGACCTTTCACCTTTCCCTCTAAGCTTTCGAACAATATTCTTTTTCAAGATGAAGTTAGGTAGGTACGTTAACATATAATGACGGATGAACTTTTACATACATAACCATAGCTCGGACTGATCATCGCACATAACAGTAGTCGTGTCTGTTCGGACACACAAATCATCACGCCAGTATTCCCAAATGGGGTAGATAGAGCATACGGAGCTACATACATATGTATAGAATATACATAACCACGCCATGCAGCCACTTCTAGCATAATTTTTAGGTTTTAAGTTAAGAGGTACAAACGAGACGGACAGGTTGCTAGCCTGTCGCCTTTGATGACATCCACAGAAGAACTTGATAAGTGTTATTCTAAACCCGACACCACACGAGAACGACGAGGAACGACTACAGAACAAGATTAAGATTAGGATGATTATCTAAAGCGGAATTTCTGTTCTAGTCGCATTACTGTCCGGAAGTTTCTAAATTTTTCATTTTTTTTTATTTAGAATATCGATAAAAGCAAATCGTAGGGGCATAGCCACAACAGATACAAATGAAATGTAAAAAAAATTGCTCTAATGTCATTATTCACGGAGAAAACAGGGGACTACGTTTGTATGGAGAAGAGGTGCGACTCCTATCCTCTTAAGCACGAGTATTAGATTTCCCCAATTAGTGCCAATTCAACTACGAATATATTTATAAGACGGCGAATATGGCGTGTGAAGACGAGAGACTCCCAACGCAGTGATCTAGATTTGTCTAATGAGATAATTTCTCGAATAATTATTGTTATTTCATATGATTGTCTACTCCAGCTTCAATAGGGTAATATCATACAAACATACCATCAAAGCCATTCAATTATCTTATTAATAAGGTCAGCATAATTCTCACTGAGCTCCTGCTTAATCTGACAAAATTACATTCTGGGTATTGCACTAAAAGAACGATGTAGAGATGTGCGTTTGTTGAAATACGTATTTGTATTCATATGCTTTTATACTGTCCATAGTCGAGGCTTTTCACAATAACTGACAATCTTAAATGAATCCTTGATGGCATTTAGCGGAAAATGAAATTATTTACAAGGAAAGGACGTTTACAATTTGTGTCGTAGATGGAACGTAAACAAATATACAATGGAGACTTGTTTAATATAAGAAAAACGAGTAATAAAGCAACATATTCAAACAGTTGAAGGTTCTTGTCATGATTGAATACATGATATTGTCATTTAGATTAAAGTAGGTACAACAAAATGAAACGTAACAGCAGTTTTTATCATTTTATTGCTTAGACTCGGTGAAGCGAATTTTTAGACAACAAATCTTGACAAAAGATGAAATATCTCGAAAAACTAATACAGTGTAACATTTGTGAACGTACATATTTACTATACCTAGTCGAAACACCGAAACGGAAACACGGCTTCGGATTATTTTACTTAGAAATGACAAAGGAAAAGTTCCACTCGACCGTCTAACGTGCACGCTAATCTATCAACTTCTGATCGGTTATTGTTCGATGTAGCAAAATGTATCTGTTGTAATGTCGAGAGGAGAGTGTAATATGTGTATGACATGAGTACTGTATTTGCATGTACGGTTTGTAGTTAACTCACGCTTGGCGTTTATTTAAAAAAAATACTTAATAAAGCAGGTAAAAAACATTGACGTATCTTTCATGTAGCGTTTTCCGTTTAAATGTAGCGTTACTTCGCTTCGGCCTTCTTAATTGGTTCGGAGCATGGAAAAATAATGAAAAGGTTATTAAATTTTCAATATCTGAAAAAAAATGGACATGTGCCAGTACTATAGTAGCCGTCCCAACACGATAATTGATTACGAAGTATTTTACGAAATCTATTTTATATCTCTACACGTTCCTGATAAGTCTTGATGGACGGAGATCTCAAAAACCACAACATAGCGACTAATTTCATTAGAAGATCATTCCTTTCGAATTACATACCTCCGTAAAGACGGCATGCACATTTATTCGGCATTGTCCTAGTTTAAAAGGTTTACCAGAAAAATCACGGCAATTTTTCTGCCCTGCCCTAGTTTTGAAACTTTGGCAACTAATTAAATATTCTGTCCAACGTAATAATTTCCGTCCTTTCGTTTTGAAACTGATCTAATTATCAGTAGACGTAAGTAGAAGGATGAAAAAAAAATATTTCTACATAAAACTTTATTTTCCACCACAGTTGGAAATTGTACATAATGAGATTTTCTTATAAATTATCTATTTCGATTAATACGCAGGAGAATATTAAAAAAAAATTAAGTTATTGAAATTGAAACCTAAAACATCTCGAATATCTAATAAACTTCCTAGTCGTTTTTTACCAGGTAGTTGTTCGCTAGTCATTTGTTGAGCTTCAGAACTTGAACCGCGGCCAATTTTCCGATGAAATTTGATTGCAATCTTCCGTTTTATGCTTATATTTTTTACTTGATATTTAGTACCTAATGTAAATGTACCTTTGGCTATACTATTTTAAAAATTATTTTTGTAATGTATTTACAGGCAAGGATAATATGTTTTATCGCCTGTTAGACTAATATTAATGAAAAGGGGTCAGATTACATACAAATTCCTTTTCATTGTACTTGAATGTATTTCATTAAAACCAATTTAAATTGACTTATACCAAAACAGACATTAGGACCTCATAATTATAACCAATTAATACGAACTAGGAAGTAATTCCAAATCGAGATGACTCATCTCAGATGAGGCCTGTGCCTGTGTGCCTGTATCCGGTAAGGGATGTCTTTAGGCTGGATTATTTACCTAAAGCATTAATAATAATCATACGTATAAAAACATAAAATCTCTTGCGTTTTACAGAAAACGGACGTTAACGAAACCAGAAGTTGTTTTTGAAACATTCCCGCTTTGGAGAGTTCGTTAGCGTAACACCCATTGGTGGCGAGGCGGCGCGGGCGCAGCGCGGCGGGGAGCGGTCAATGACACGAGGTCGCGTGCGCAGCCTGACTTTGCTACCTACTGGGGACACCATAAACGACGGTTGACGGGGACTGGCCAAACAAACAGGCCAGCATTTTTTATGTACGGACCATCCAACCTTGAAGCGGAGAAGTTTGTACAGGTTATATTACTTGATTCCAAATGAAGTTCTACAAAATTTAGTCAATTTGGCAACTTCCGCTACGTTTACGCTTCCGTTACGTGGCTACGTTTGATGCGCATAAAGTGACGACAAATGAAACCCATTTAGGTGCTTCGAGGATCTCAATCTCACAGAACATTAGACAGTAAGGTCAGTAATCGATCGACTACATTATTAGTATACCTAATTACAACTGACTCCTAGGTACTTCACGCATAGAGGTCCAACCAATATTGAAGATACGAGAATTTTCCTTTCTGTCTAAATGTGGCCATTGAAGTTTAGTTGACTGACAGTATTTATACCTTGGTTGGTTCTAAATTTGTTTAAGTTATAGCAAGTAGCTCAATAGAAAAATGGCGGGCAATATTTTATTATTTAGGTACATATATGTATTTTCAATCAAACATAAACAAGCATTCGGGCGGCATCAATAAGGATCTTTATTGCAATTTCACCGACGAAGAGCCAACCAAACCAACGCTAGTCAAATTTGTACTGTGTACCAAAACAAAATATTGTTGCCATCCTAAGAAAACAAACCCGGATGCTGGCAGAACGTGGACGATTCCGTAGAAATCATAACGGATAGCAGCCCCAGTTGCCGGGGAAGTATGCCAGGCCCTCGCGTCAACGCCGCCCACTGCCAGCCTTGACGATATTTCATCGAAGCGCTTACAAATACGTGGAACGATTGAGACATAATAGCTTTAAACTTATACTTATGCTGATAACGGATTCGAATAATCGGATGGAACATTTTTATTTTAATGCTTCATCATCCAGCCTATATACGTCCCACTGCAGGGCACAGGCCTCCTCTCGGTATGAGAGGGCTTGGGCTATAGTTCCCACGCGGGCCCAGTGCGGATTGGGAACTTCACACACAACATTGAATTGCTTCGTCGCTGTGTGCAGGTTTCCTCACGATGTTTTCCTTCACCGAATAGCTCGTGGTAAATATCAAATTCGATATCGCACATAAATTCCGAAAAATCCAGAGGTGCGAGCCCGGGGTTTGAACCCACGACCCTCTGCTTGAGAGGCCACAGGTCGAACCGCTGGGCTACCACGGCTATTTTAATGCTTAGATGGAACAAACAAACGTTGCCAAATGTAAAACAGCAGATTTGTGATTTGCTAAACAATCGAACGCTTAGTCTGCGGTGAACGGAAAATTAAAGCTTGGACAGGCAAACATTATTTTCTCATTAATTAATAACATTTCTC
This sequence comes from Adoxophyes honmai, assembly GCA_005406045.1. Taxonomy (NCBI): domain Eukaryota; kingdom Metazoa; phylum Arthropoda; class Insecta; order Lepidoptera; family Tortricidae; genus Adoxophyes; species Adoxophyes honmai. The sequence goes on along the minus strand of BHDV01033453.1, from coordinate 365,663 downwards.
TAAAATATTTTAATTTTAATCCGTTATTATGAAAATTAAATGGAAATTAGTCGTAAATAGATGACCAACTTACTTATTAAGCTTCATACTCGTATACCCAAAACCCACTTGCTTTGTACAATCTTGATTAAGTTAATTGGCAAAAATTGAGTTGATTTAATTTATAATTATTGATCTTTGCCTATTTTTTTAAGAAGAACATCCACGAGACTCATACCTATTCAAGATTTGAATTCGGCGACTACGAGCAGCTAGTAGACATAACTTTTTATGGCATATAAAAATATTGTTTACTCCCTCGTTCGTATAGGTCTATTTTTCACTTTATTTTATGAAGGATATGTTCATGTTTATTAACTGGGAGACTACCAAATTGCGCATGGAACTTTGGGAGCCACACTTAACTGCGATTCGACCTTTCCAAAACGTTTAAGGAAATCAAAGAATCACGTTCTATATTAGTATCTTCACCACGCTCGTAGTACTACTCCAAGAGTACTAAATGACTTGTTTTCTGATTCGAAGTAAATAAATCATATTCAAACTACACTAAAATGATCCATAATATGAATGGTCAGATCTTCTCCACTTTGAAGCTTAATTTGCGAGGGAGATCTCTGACTGAATAATTTAAATAACTTAGAATTTGACTGATGACACTCTTTTTCATCGGTGTTATGCTACGGGCAGGTCGCTGGCAATTAAATGTAAAACAAAACACTTCACTGAGAGCGACAAGTTTCCCTACCGTAATTACGGGTAAAAAAGTAATAAATATGAAGGAAGTGTAAAAAAAAGTAACTTGTTAATTAGGCTCGTAGACGCAACGGCTCGAAATTATACCGGCGTGGCCAGAGCCTGTAGGCGAGTCGAAATATTTCGGTGGCCTACTAACTGCCGGGCGTATATAAAATAGAGGAAATTATTCGTAGACATCAACGAAACTTGGCGCACGTGTGCTTAAGAACCGGTCCAACGGGTTCCGAGAGCTTTTGGTCGGCGCGCCCGCTCACTCGGCACATTTCTCCGTTGACTTTCAATTCAAAGTTGAGAGATGTTATCTGTCATGAATAATCATACACGAGCTGTGTATCCGTTTAGAACCTCATAATTATCTGTTGGCCCAAATGATTAGCCAAGTTTTAATAAGGTAACTTCTAATAGTTTTCGAGCTTTAAGGGCTTGACTTCGGTGAGCAAATCAAATTAGTTTTAATACGAACACACTAGAACGCGTTGTAGTTTTTCCACACTTAATTGGGTAAGTTGAAGCGGTTGTAAAAGTATTTTAGAAATAGTGCTAGTCTTGGGAGACTCGGGTACTCGGGATGAAGAACTCTCAAATCTTTACAGACGCCTGGAATCTACTTCAAGATTAAAATAACTTCAGGTCTTATTTAACGAGTCGAGTTCAAGAAAACAAAGTCAAGACTTCATTAAGAACACTTGACGTTTCGAATTCAGAAACAAGTGGAACACGTTTATAAATATATCTTTATTTTATATTACTCTGGTCTGTATTTATACCACGTGTGTATAGTTATAACCAAGTTACTTTTCACTTAAGAGGTCTAGTTTATGAGCACGCAAGGCTCACTCTGCTCCTGAATCATGAATTCCCTCGTCGCGATGTTGGATCCATATCCAACGCGTACGCGAACTACAACATTGGTATGAATATTACTGCTTTTACGGACTAAGTCCCTGTAGTCCTGTTCCTTTGCAGCCCTTTCTAAGCAAAGCTATTTTCTACTGGATAACTTGGTTAAGTATGGCTGCAATGTGGCGAGAAGCGAAACGTAACTGATTTAAGAAGGTAGATGTAGATAGTTAAGGTAGAAGGTAGATTGTTATTCACAACAATAAATAAACATGTCTTCTCTAGATACTTAATTAATACTGCAGAATCTACTAAAGCATACCATATTAAAGATGGCTTCAGCTTCGATAAGCAACACATAATTTAATTTGCTTTATCTATCGCTAAATTAATTAGGTACATTTACCAAAAACTATTATTATCGAAAGAGTGTTTTTTTTTTAGGACAAGATTCACGTAATTAGTTATTTGTAGGACTCTCCAGAGCCAATTAATTGTTTACTGAAGAAGCAGAGTTCTTTTTCGTAAATTGAGCATTTTTATACTAAATATTTGTTTAGGTATTTCGTAGGCCTCCGCCTGCAAATATGTACTGCCATCATTATTTGTTCGACATCAATGAAATACGGGAAGTTCGGTCTTGAAAATTATTTATTAGCACAATAATCAGTATAATATTCATTAAAGTATAGTAGTTTAATTTCAAGTATCATCACATGTCATGCAGATTGAACACGAATTCTATTAAAAAGTGCTATTTCGGTGTTATTTTGTTTACATATTAGTTCGGTTCGTCGATATTATGTTTCTGCCATTGGATTCGTCACTACGCCTACGTGTACGTACCATTATATTACTTACCATGCCCACAAAACCTAATTAAATGTAATAACCCTGCGAGCCAATGCTTTGCCAATGATTGATGGAATCGCCGAAACGCGAAATCTAGATTACGGAAAATACTACTTCATATGTATTTCATATGTTGTTTTTCAGATGTTTAATCTATTTAACAAATTTGCTAAGCTAAGAACATATATTAAGATCATAGCTCATAAAAAGTAAATCATTCTAATCTACACTAATATTATAAAGAGGAAAACATTGTTTGTTTGTTTGTTTGTTTGTTTGGTTGTAATGAATAGGCTCAGTAACTACTGGACCGTTTTTAAAAATTCTTGCACCATTCGAAAGCCACATTATCCACGAGTAACATAGGCAAAATTTTATTTTGAAAAAAAAAAGGATTCTGTTAAATATTTGGGTTTAGATACCTATCTACATCTACACTAATATTATGAAGAGGAAAACTTTGTTTGTTTGTAATGAATAGGCTCAGAAACCTATGACACCAAAATCCGAAATTTACGCGAACGAAGTAGCGGACGGAAAGCTAGTACAAAATAAAAATAATATAAAAAGTAATCCTTGCCCTTCTTGGAAACATGTAGATAGTCTTAAGTCAAAAGGAGAGTTTGTTACGTTTGGAGGAAGGCAGTTCAAGTGGCCAGTTGTGGCCACTGTGTTCTCCAAATTTTTTTGCTAGTGTTCTTTTACCGGACATTCCTAGTTTAGATCATGTTTAGATGTGAAAATTGTGAAACCCTTAAGGAACGATAACCAACTGCATTCTGCTAATATTATTAGCATAGCTTCCATTTCGATAGACGAAGTAGAGGCTGACATTAAACGTCTTAAACCTAATAGCTCGGTGGGCCCCGACCATGTGTCAGCATTTATAGTTAAAGGATGTGTGAAGCAGTTAAAATTAGTTTTAAATAGAATCTGCCTCTTTCGCATCGTGAAAAATCACTATGGTAAGACCGATACTGAAGTCGAAGGACACCACCAATGCTGAAGACCATATGCCCATCGCCGTTTTGTCAACGTTGGCAAAGTTCTTTGAGATTGTGCATTCTTAGGCGATTCACAACATGGCATTTGGGCGAATCGCTCCTTGGAAAACCAATCTCTTAATTACTTAGTCGATATATCTGTTCATGTCGATCGGGGTATCCAGGTTGATGTCGTATATTTCGACTTTAAGAAGGCCTTCGATCGTGTAGATAATGATATATTGTTGAGTAAGCTAAACAGTATTGGTTTCTCTCCTAAATTGCTTTTCTTCTTTGCAAGTTATCTGCGCGATCGACAACAATATGTGAAGCATGGATGTTTTGTGTCAGCACGGTATCACACCAGATCTGGTGTTGGTACCATATTGGGGCTCTTTTTGTTTATAATAATGATAAACGACCCCAAATCGGTGGTCAAGCTTGCTAGATGTCTGTTGTACGTCGATAATCTTAAGCTGGTGTTTAAAGTAGAACATCTGGGAGATTGAGATTATTTGCAAAGCGACATTGCCTCAGTGGTTAGGTGTAGCACAGATAACAAGCTCCTCTTTAATACAGCCAAGTGTTGCGTGTGCACTTTTACCCGTTTCTGTGCTCCTATGCATGTGTAGTACTCGCTAGGGTTAGACCCTATTAACCGTGTTTTCTCGGTCAAGGACCCTGGCGTTTTGTTTGACTCGCGTCTGACGTTTCATGATCACATACGACATATTATGTGGACACGCGGAAATTGGTTTGTGATTAGAAACAGAATTTTTAATGATCTCAGAGTTATGAAGCTAGTATTTAACTCATTGGTGAGAAGCAAGCTTGAATCACCAGATGGTCGACTCGACTGTGTACCGTGAATGTCTACTGTTCCGTGAGTTGTTGGATGATAGGCAATCTAGTGTTTTCTCTTAAGTGTTTCTTTTGTATCTTACTCTTTGTTTGTCTGTAACTATTTCGCGTTGTATTGGTGAACACTGTAGTGCCGTGTAAATTTGTTGAAATTAAAATAAAAAGTGTATGTAAGGTTTTTGTTAAGTTCATAGCGCATTAGATTTTTTTGTAATGCTGTAACTTTTAATGTAAATAAATAAAAATAAAAAATCTATACATCTGTAGGTAACCAAACAGCTTAAATAAATGCCTGTTTATCTATATTTGAATATATTCTCTCTTGGCAGGACAATTTTGATAACATCATGCTTTAGCAACCGAACATACTGGCGATAAACGCAGCATATTGCCAGAAAGATTTTGCATAAACACAGCACCGGAAAATATTGTCGGGAAAACTCATTGGGAACCAAAATAAAGCTATAGAAGCCTTGTCTTACTGGAGATAAAGCTACCCCAGACTGCCTCTAGTGCTTTCAGCAGCGAGTTCCACTGAAAAACGCGATGAAAAAGATAAAATAAACGATATAGATTTTATTTTACACGTTTTGGTATGGATGGTTTTCACGTTGCATGCCCAGATATACCTATATACATATATTTTTATAGCGTAATCAAGGCGATTTTACGAGTTGAATTTTAGGTTCCTATATCCCTGTGTAGCAAAACTAGTTCGCTTTTCGATAGTCATTTCTAAAGAAAAAACTAATTCGGGCGATAGAAACCCGCTACAAAACCACATGGAGATTTTTCTCCATACAACGACGATTGCGTACTACTTATCCACACATACAATAATGAGAGCTTTGTGCTCTAGAATACACTTGAAGACACGTGTGCTACATGCATAATGTAGAAATGGGAAACGTGGTGGGAAGGCGACCGCGGCCGCGGCTGCGACCGGCCGACCGTGAGATCATGCGGGCAACACATGTAAGGACGGCATTTTGTCCTCCTTCTTCACATAATACTTAAACTATCAGAACATAACTATTGACGTTAGGAAATAATGTAGGCTTCTTTATGAACCTGATATCCATGCGACATCGGTATCCTCAATTTGGTTTAACGCAAGTTAAATATGCTTATATGTAGTTAATTTACTTAAAATCTCTGCATTATATTAGACATTGTTTTGACGAAACAACACTTCCAATAAAGTTGTCTTATGTGTTGGCGTCTGTTTACCATCTGATGAACCCGCTTACACGTTCGCCTTACTTGTGCTTTATATCGAAGAAAGGATGGATGAAAGAAGATGTACTAAACAGATTTATTATGGAGTATGTACCGGGATTGTTGAGCCACTTACCTATGTTTGTAACTTGGTCGTGTAATGCTAATCCAATAGCTGACATCTAGTCTGTCACATCGGTCATTGATTACTCGTCTAAATTACGAACAGTGGCAAGCGGCTCAACAATCCCGGTTCGTGACTGTACGCGTATGGGTGATCTGTACGCGGAAGAGGCGTGATGGTATGTATGTAGGTATGTGTGTATAATAAGTATAGAGTCATCAGCCCTATACATCCGCAACCATGAACTAAAATAGTCAGCGTTAAAAAAAAAGAGCGGCGACGGAATCTATCAGTAAGACGCACCCCTAATTGTCTTCAGTAGTACCTAACTAGATCTTTGTTATAAATTAACTTTGCAAAGGGAAACATTTATATCCAGTGCAAGCTTGCTGGTTTAACGGAGTGAACAAAGATAGAAATTATCATATTTAAAGGACATTATTTGGAATGCGGACCCAGCGGCAGATGTTAAGGCAACCACCATGTTTCGGCAACTGGCAATCCTGGATGAAAATAAAAAAGGTTTAAACAACAAGAATGTTACAAGGAATATGAACTCTATTAAAGCTGTCATATGATGCATTAGGTACGCCCAGATTGTGAAACGTAATAAAAATAAGGTGTCACTGAATAAAATTACGAGATTTATGCGTAAAATACGAAATAATGAGCAAATTAAAGCTTACTGCGATGAAGACATTATACGTGAAATGTCATTAAGCGAATAGCTTTGATGTCGTTGTTTGTAAAATGTATATTCACTGTTGTATTGTGTACATACATATTTGGAGCAAGTAAAAACAAGTGATTAATTAGCAAATTCTACCTACTTAGATCGTGTCTTGAGATGACGTGGTTCATGTGGTGCGGTATGTAAGGAAGCTCCCTTATTATATTTCTTTGATACTTTAAGCTTTGGTGAAAACTTTAAACAAAACTTTTAAAAGCATTTCAAATAATATCCTATGTTTAATGCGTTAGCATTCCCCGAGTCTTCACTTCAGAACATTGAACGGCGGTCGGTTTTCTTAGTGAGACATAAAATATAAAAACGGCAAGTGGTGTAATAGTCACATAATAATAAATGACCCGTGTGGTGTCGGGTTTAGAATAACACCTCTCCATTTCTTCCATGGATGTCGTAAGGGGCGACTAAGAACATAGGTTGAGGTATACTTTAGGGCCTAAGGCTAGGAACCTGTCACTGTTGTACCTGCCACCTCAAAACCTAAAAAATATTATGCTAGAAGTGGCCAGAAAACGTGAAATAGTCATTGTTTTGTCTATGTAGCGTTTTATGTGCTCTGCCTACCCTGTTTGGGAATACAGGCGTGATTGTATGTATGTATGTAATAAATGCTACGCCATAATTTAAGCACGATTTTTTTTTTGTTTCGTATGTATTTTGTAGATGTAATCGGTTACTACGGAAAGGAAAAAAAAAATAACCTGCGCAAACGAAGTCAAGGACAAAAACAACCAGTAAGGAATAATATTAACAACATTTATTAGTGTTCCAAAAATCTAAAACATGAATATTCCATTCGCTAGCATTAAACCACAAAAGCCATTGCTTTTAGGCAGGCCACGTAGGAAACAAGGTTTGTGTTGTAAATATTCCTGATATTACTTGATGAAGTAATTCAAGAACTTCCCCGGTGGAGAGCGTAATTTAATAACGTTAAGTAATTTCCATTACGTCTCCATTTTATGGTATCGCCCGACTTCAGTCTAAGCCCCGTTTACGAGTTTCTAATACTCACAAATGCGTATAATTTAAAAACAGAATACATGTTAATTCTGCCGTGTTATCAATGTATAAGGCATCTGTGTAAGGTCGTATTTTAGATGAAGACGATAGTATTCCTATTCGAACACGATCTAAGCAAAAGTAGCTCCATACGAAGTAGGATTAAACGTTTTGATCTGTCGTTCTAATTAACTTTTAGAATGCATTAGTACCAAAACAAGACGGTAGTGATGTACGCTTGAAGACGGTTGAAACGATAAATGGTACGGCGTACAGGCGTAGATGTTCCTTTCTTCTTACCTGTCACTGTCTCGTTTTGATGTGAACAGAAGATAAAAATGTTATGCTTTTAGTACTTCATTTTTTCGTCTGTATTAGACTTTCGTTTCTAAAAACGTCCTGCGCTTGTGTGACGGAGGCTTTAGTTCTGGATCATAAGGACTCCGAATTGAACTTGAAATTTGCTAAATTATTACGTATCTATGATTCTTTCACGTTAAAACATATAATAATATATAATTAATAAGTTAAATGAAAAAAAAACGAGTAAGTCGTCCCAAAAGGGATCTCTCCTAGTTAAACTTCAGGCGATTGACAAGGCCAACTAAACAACAGTGGACACAAAGAAAATTTAAAGGCGCTGACAAGACGTAGGTATATAGGTAAAATAGGTAAGTTTATTTATGTATGAACGTATAGGTTCTAAGTATGGCACCTATATCGCATTAATTTCACTCGGACTACAGATAAAGTTAGTTGTATCGTAGCATAAGGTGTTGACTACAAGCGTTTATAACATCGTTTCTTAACCTCGGGTCGCGACCCAAATTTGGGTCGCGGGCCATATCGAGATGGGTCCCCAGACCCGCGGGACTTTTTGAAAAACAAACCGCAATCACTGCATTTCATTTGTTTTTAATGTTTAATTGGGTCGCGGGCTTCTTTTATTTTTGCATTTTGGGTCGCCAGGCAAAAGGTTAAGAAAGGTTTATAACGTATCCGTAGCGTAGATTACCTAATCTTAACCCTATTTCTTGCAAAAACATTTAGGTGCTCTCATAATTATTTCGTAGAAGCCTAACTCGTGGGGAGATTATGTAGTCGACGATTCATGAAGATAATCGGCTTTCCCGTATAGGCTTAATACTAAGAAATAGACGCAAAAGTTGCAAGTTTCCTAAAGTCAAGTTATTAATCGCACTAAAAGCGTGGTTTAATAATAACTTCCAACTAAGTTATAACATTATGTAGCTATTCCACATGTAAGTTGAGTAGATTGGATATCTTGCGCCCATATTGTGTAAAACGCAATGAATATACAGCACAGTCATAGAGGCTCGCTTTCCGAAACTCAACACGCAATTCTAAAAACAATTACGCATTCAGACAACGAAACATTTTAATTGTTCTGCCCATTACGGTACAAAAGCCAGTCGCGGACACTTGGACAGTGGGTCAGATACACGTAACAATAAACAAGAACCCTCAAGGTGTCGTTCTCAGATGTTATCGTCAGCGGGGTCCTCATTAGCACGTCACTAAAGTGCGAATAACGGTCGTGACAGTTCTCTCGGCTACTTCTCGATTGCCGGCTCCTGTGTCTGACCGGGTTAGGTGAGGTTGCGTTACGCCGCAATCACTTATAGGCGACGGAACTTTATCTCTCAATATTAGGCCAAGATGAATCAGTAGTATAGTGTGATATTATCTATGTTTGAAATCTGAAATTCATTGAAGTTGTCTTTATTGGTGGAAACTTTTAGAATCTACTCTAATGGCAAGCTAACTTAGCTAACTTTTATGATATGATAGAAATTGTAAAGTAAGTACAGAAGATATTACATCTTCATTTGCTTGTCAAAATAGAATCTTAGAATCTAATTTTATGCACTTCTAGTGCCCGGTTTCCTGCAACTTCAGTGTGGATAATTGAGTGGACAGTCAACATAAGCATTTGTAAAAAATGTTTTCTTGACAAATTCTGAACATCTAGATACACGACTTTTTGCGCGACGATTGCACGACTGGACATACTACGGTTAGACTCGCGGTTAGCTGTCTCGTTCGCCTACATCGTCGTTTGAATCCCTAATCGTAAGCCTGGTCTTAGGAATCACAGTTTGATAGGCTCGAAGAATGGGCATGTAGATGCTACTTTGATAGTCATAATTTAGTCCTCTGTGAAATTTATTATATTTCCATGTTGAATTGTTTGCCCACGTGTTAATCTTGAATTTTCAATTGCCAACTGGGGTGCAAAATCCCTCTCCACTAACTTTATGCAGATCCTTTACCGTAGGTACATATCAGTTATATTATGTAGTCATCAAAATAAGAGCCGCCAAAGCCCGTTTAACTTATTATGTACTAGATTTTGAACTTTTTAGTGGCACGACACGACTCGAGTATGACAATTTAGTTAAAACATTGTATGTAATTGTGAAATATCGCTACAATCACTATGAGGGTTTTCAGACGAAAAATACCCATTTTGCTATAATTATCCATACAATATTTATTAGTCTATTTTGTGACGCTCCGTAAAACATGTACCTATGGTTAACCACGTCACAATTTAAAAGTGGGACACTTTTTGTTGCTTAAATCGATAGTGCTCGTTATTTTGAGCAGAAATTAGCCAACACTTTAAATAGTACTTCAAGGTAACACTTCTTCTGAAAATGCCTTTACAAGTAAAATATTCCATATTGAAAGTGAGATCACAAAAATCCCAGGATAGACAATCGGTAGTCTTTTCGCAAACATAACCTGAGCGTATGCAAAAAAAAACAATTACGCCATATAGGAGTGAGAGAGTAAAATACCTGGGCACTGTAAACACGTCGATACCTATCCATCCACGAAACACGCTCCACGGCACACACGGCGCTAAAATCGCTGGAATTTTGGGCGCGCTAGGTGTCTGGCGGCATCAAGCGAGGACAGGCTTAAACAACCTCTGGCGCTTATACTCCTTAACTGATCAACAATTCATGATTAGGCATCTACATTGAGTCTCTCGATAGGATTAATCCGTCACAAGTTAGACGGCGTGATTAGCAGCTGCCGTTAATTACGGCCGTAAAATTTTCTGTACAAAATTATAAAATTATATTGAGTTCCGTCGACGTCTTCTCTTACGTGGTTTTAATAGACCGAGATAAAAAATAACCTTTGACCGTGTCTCAGTCATAAATTGTATTGCTTACGATGCTGAATTTTTATGACCCTTGTACTTTACAAAATTTATTCACAGATTAAGTTTATTTTTTATCTTTATTCATGAATATGTCAGCCCCGTTAAAACAAATATTCTATGTACTGTTAGCTAATGAAAATCGTCTAATCGTATTATATTGTGCCAATGTTTATCAAAGACGACGATCTACTTGATCCAGAAATTTTGACTCGTATTTGATTCCACGTAAGGCAAGATAATGCAAATTTAATTGAATCTGAATACTTAAACATCATAATGCTACTGAAGATCGTTATCTATTCGCCTTTGAGTATTCTAGATACAATTTCGTAATTCATACAGGGGTATTGTTCTATAGCTTTATAATTAACAAAATACGCGATGGCTGCAAACCCCAGTCGACTTAAATAAATGACAGTTTAATAAAGTCCCTGCAGACCGAATAATTGAAAGTTAGCGTGTGGAGGTCAACAGACATCCATATGAATGTACGGATTTCACACACGATCTCAAATGAAATTATGGGTTTCAGTTAGAGCGAAGCGCTATGAAAAAAATATGCGGCGATTTGTATTGGCTTTATGCGGCGCCCAACTAACACAGATACATAGGCTGACCAAATAAAAAAGGCTTACAATATCTATAGCAAGAGTCCCATGTTTCCCGTTTTTGCGTTTTTAAAGAACAGGTTAACATGAAGTTATTCTCTTGAATATAAACTATAACTTCATGTTTTAGGGTCAATTCCCACCAAAAAAGCAGCGCAGCGCGGCGTAGCGCAGCGACCCGCTCCGTGGAGAATGCGCGACGATTCCTGCGACTGTTCGAGAAGCCGCTGGAA